>JAHBCN010012261.1:0-27120 GCA_019359885.1 Listronotus oregonensis
AAAAATTTGTAAATGAAATTAATCGTCTTAACCAAGAACCTCAAATAATATCGGCGAGCTTAAAAAGGCTAAGGTGTGGTTATAGGTCATGTTTCAAAAATAACGGGGGTTATATAGAACATTTAAATTATTAGTAATATTATAATTTTTGTTATAAGTGTTCTTCTACCACCATATTTACCTCGTATTTTATTTTATTTTTTTCCGTTTATTGTAATTTTGCTGCTTGGTTTATTTTTATTTATTTATTTTATTTTATTTATAATACAACCACCCAGACAGAGTTTTCCAATTATAGGGTAGGAAATTCGACATAAATATTTACGATATAATATAATTTGAAGCCGTTCTTCTGATGAAAACCTCATTATAAGATTAATCCAAAAAGTAATAAACGTGTTTTTAAAATTCTTGACTTTGACAAATAAGCACCTGTGACCTGTGGCAGTCAGGTTTTTTCAGGTGAAACTAGCCTTATAGTATTATGCAGTTTTTGGACAATTGCAGCAGAACCGCATTCCTCGTGAAAATCTCTATCTATTAATATAAAAATATACGGCGTATTTCATTTAAAAAATACGTCACTCGTGCTGTAACGCTTTTGTTTTTGTTTCAAATGTTTTTCTGATTAGACTATTGAATTCTACGGAAAAAAATACACAAAATGGCTATATTAGTTTTAAAAGGGGTATGGTTCTACTAGAAATTACTAATGGTATAACTATCGGGAAATTTTTTTATATAAAAGTGACCAAGAAATTGCTGGAAATTATTTTCAAGTCTGGGGGATGCCGCAAGGGAAAGGCAAAACATAAAAAATACATTTCTCAAAAATATCAAATAAAGTGTATCAATAAGTGGTACTATTTTATTTTTTTAATGTTTTCTAAACAAAGAAGCTTCAGGTGTAATTTTTGTCAGTTTAAATTTAAATGGTGGGGGAATTTAAAAGTTTAATTTAGAAAAGTGCTAATAACTCCGTTTGTTCACCGAATTTAGTAAACTTGGTCTCATTTAAAGTGCATTTTAAGCATTATTTTCAGGTGTATAAACTATTGCTACACTCATCTCGCAAACACCGCTAGAGGGCGTCAAGTAAAAAACTAACTTATTTTACGAAATTTTTAAAAATTTTAAATACAATGATATATACCCTTTACATATTTAGATTAAGAAAATCCCAACAAAATAGCGAAAACCGCAATTTAATACCTTTTCAAACCGAATATATTAGCAAAAATATAAATAGACTGAGACTAACGCATTTAACGACAAATGTTTTCTACTAGCCGATTTCTTAAGGTAAAAATTAAATTTATAAATTTTACAAATCTAATGACATACTGCATGGTTTTACTAATTTTAACCCATTTAAGATATTAGACAACATTAGATAATTCCCAAACCCTTTAAAACTGTAATAATCCATTGAGCGTGGTCCTTTATCAAGTTAGCTTTGAAAACAAAAGGATCTAAAATGTCAAAATCCAACAATTTTTATTTCAAAATATTATTTTTAGTGTTGTGCTATTGTGTTTTTTAAAAATATTATATTTAGTGTTGTGCTATTGTGTTTTTTAAAAATGCTTTGTTGCTTGAGGATTAAACCTACATAAGCAAAAACGTTGATTGTGTAAGGGGCGAAGAACACTTCCCGTGGTACGAAAGGATTTGCTAAACAAGTGAACATTCTGCTGCCGCTGCCGTACCGGCCTCTTTAAGGATATCTCAATACATACAGCCTTGCAGCTATTGTCGCATTTTGCAGACACTCAAAAAAAATTAGCAATAATATCAACTGCTTCTTCAAGCAATAAAGGCATCTTTTAAAAACACAATAGCACAACACTAAAATTATATTTTGAAATAAAAATTGTTTGATTTTGACATTTTAGCATCCTTTATTTTCAAAGCTAACTTGATAAGACCACGCTCGATGGGTTATTACAGTTATAGGTTGGTAATTATCTAATGTTGTATAATATCTAAATGGGTTTAAATTAGTAAAAATTACGTAGTATGTCATTTTTGTAAAAAAGTATAAATTTAATTTTTACTAAAAAATCGGCCTAGTAGAAAACATCGTGTCCTTAAATGCGTTAGCTCATGTAGTATTTATATTTTTGCGAATATATTTGGTTTGAAAAGAGATATTAAATTGCGGTTTTCGCCGTTTTGTTGGGATTTTTTTTTTCTATCTAAATATGTAAAAAGTATATATCATTGTATTTAAATTTTTCAAAAATTCGTAAAATAGGTTAGTTTTTACCTTGACGCCCTCAGCGGTTTGTGAGATGAGTGTAGCAATAGTTTATACACTTAAAATAATCTTAAAATGCTCTCTAAACGCGACTAAGTTCACTAATGGTTAAACAATCCGGGTTATTAGCACTTTTCTAAATTAAACTTAACCTTCCCCACCACTTAATTTAGAATTGACAAAATTACACCCAAACTTGTTTAGAAAACATTAAAGATAAAAATAGTACCATTTATTGATACACTTATTTGATATTTTTTGGAAATGTTTTTTTTATGTTTTGACGTTACCCTTACGCCCCTAGCGGCCATCCCCGACTTGAAAATAATTTCCAGCAATTCCTCTTGGTCGCTTTTATCTAAAATTTTTTTTCCCGAAAGTTATACTATTAGTAGTTTCTGAGATATAGCCGACTACCTCTCTTAGTGGAACACCCGGTACATAAAAGTTCAAAAATAAAGCCCTGTTAAAATGGATAACCCTGTACATCGATAACTTTAAAGAGTATTACAGCAGTTAGTTCCCAAACGACAGTAAAATCCTTTCTCAGAGACAAAATCATCGTGCAGCAACATAAAAATTAAAAGGCGCCAAAGCAAATAGGCATACACCGCTGCCGAAACGGACGGTCACAAAACAAAGTCATTAAAAACATTATAAAATTTATTATAAAAATCTTTCTGCAATTACCCAATGATAATTGTAATGTGAGAGAACATGCGTGATGCAAATTATAAGTAATTTACCGGAGCTTTTATTTGTCGCTAAAATTTATTTCGTTTCTCGTAAGAGATGGTCGTAAAAAGCGTTCTTTGAAGAACGAAGACCATGCACCTCGTTTAATGGGTTTTCTCATTTGGTACTGAACATGTTAGATTTAAGAGAACTGTAGAAATCTAAAGGTATTTCTTAAATTATTTTATGTTTTTTTGATGTTTAAATGTCTTGTTTATCAATAGCGAAAGAACGCTTGTAACGGAATAGTAAAATTGTAATTGTTATTATAGTACGGAAAATAAAGCATTTTGGCTCGCAATTTTTTTTGTCCCAAATGGATTTACCAAAAATTTCAGAAGGTGGGTTTTTTGGGTTTTCCACCCCATCTCGGGGATGAAATTTTTTTTTTTACAATTTTTTTAAAAAAAATTAAATTAAAATGAAAAATTTTTTATTTTTTTTTTTGTAAAACTATCTTTTTTTGAGTTATTCCCCGTTTGGGGAAAATAACTTTTTTTTTCAAAAAAAACGATTTTTTAAAGGGGGGTTTTTCACAAATAACTCGAAAAATATGCATTTTATCAAAGAAACTGAGGAAAGTAAAATTTTAGCTTATAAAAAAACGAACAAAACTCTTTTTTTCTAATTTCATTACAACCAATACGGACCGAGCTACGGCTTGTTAATAGTTAGCTTTTGTTCGTCAAATGCTAAATTTGAAAGATTCAAAGTCAAATAGCGGGAAAACTTTGCATTTTAAAAAAAAAAAACTTAAAATTTTTTTTTTAAGTTACAATTACACCTTTTTTTTAAAAAAAAGTTTTTTAGCATGAAAATTAAGCTAGCCCCTCCCCCCTATTGTCCTAAAATAAGGGGACACAAAACAGCAGTTTCCTTGGAAAAAAACCTTAACGAACTTTTTTCCCAAAAGTTAATAAAACAGAAAAAATTTTTTTAAATTTTTTAATTTTGTTTTTTTTTTTTTTCAAAATTTCTTGAAAAAAATTAAAAGATTTGGGGGTTTTTTTAAAAATTAGGGGTTTTTTAATTTTGGGGGTACCCCAGTTGGGCCCCCCCATTTTTTTAGATGGCATAATTTTTTTAAGTTTTTATATTAACCTTTTTTTTAAAAAAAAAAAGTTACTTTTTCCCTCTCTAAAAAAATATGTACTTTTTAAAAGGAGCAACTTTTTTTGAAAAAAATACATTTTAAAGGCCCCCCCAATTTTTTTCCCATGGAAAAGGGTTTTTTGGGGTTTGGTTTTTAAACTTTCCCGAAGTAATATTTTCAACACTTGATAAAAAATTCCCCAAAAAACCCCCCCCCCCCCAAAACCACCTATAAAATTCTCCAAATCCCTAGTGACCTTTAAGGCTGATTTTGGGGGGGGTTTGGGGGGGTTTTTTGGCCGGGGGAGACAGCGTGTTAAAAATTTTTTCTTTGAAAAATTTTAAAACCTTTTTTCGGGAAAAATTTGGGGGGCCCCTTTAAAAAAGCTTTTTTTAAAAAAAGTTGCCCCGGGGTTTAAAAAAGTATATTTTTGATGCGGGGAAATTATAGTAACTTTTTTAAAAAAGGGGGTCAATATACTAAGCTTTAAAAAAAGTTATGCCACCCAAAAAAATCCCCCAACGGGGCCCCCACCCCAACTTTAAAAAATGGAAAAATTTTAAATTTTCGAAAAAAAAACCCCAACCCCAAATTTTTTTCGGCCGGGGCTTTTGGGTTTAAAAAATTTTTTAAAAAAAAACGAAAAAAAAATTAAAAAGGGTTTAACACCCGTATTTTTTTTTTTCTTTGGATAAGGCAAGTTTACGAAAATTTTCTTTTTTAAAAAGGGAAACCCCGTTTTTGTCTGTGTCCCATTACTTCTGGGACACCCTTTTTTATTTTAATACATCTTAGAAGTTTGAAATTTAAAGCTTAAGTAAAAGTTTAAATAATAGTTAATAATAAATTTTTAATCTTTCAAATATTAGTTGAAGTATTTCAACCCTTAAAAGCAACCCCTATTATGGACTAAAAAAAAATTGAAATGAAAAGATATTTACAAAAACATGTATTTGGGCTTTTAAAATGCTCTAAAAAATTGGTTTTTTAAGCAAAACTCCTTCAGTTTTTGTAATAAAAAATTATTTAAAAACATTTTGTCGGTTTTCTTAAGAGCTGTAAGGTTCTATATATTAAAATTGTTTAAAAAATTTTTTTTTTTAAAAGGGTTTGGGAAAAAAGGGGAAACTTGTCATACACACGCGTTTTAAACGTTTATATCCCCCCAATTTCCGCCCAAATTTAAAATTAAAAAAAAAAAAAAAAAAATTGTTTTTTTAATTCAAAAAGCCACAATTTAATACTCATTTAAATTTTTTAAGTATCTCCCTCAGTTTTTTGAGTTATTTTGAAGAATAGGAGATTTTTGTTAAAAAAATTTTGGGGGTTTGCAGCTCCATTTTTTTTATATTAAGCAATTTTTTAGTATGTATTTATGATACATAGATAAAGGAAATTAAAGAAGGGCTACGACTTATTTTAAGAAGGGTGGAAAAGGGGTTGTTTTTAAAGATTTTTTTTCACTCAAAAAATTTGGGGCGAACCTTATTTTAATCATAATCCTCAATTTTTATAATACTCCTTTTTTTTTAAAGAAGGCCTTTGCAAATCTTCAAATAGGGTATTAGTTTTTTTTCGAAAAAAAGTAGATTATGCGTTGTTTTCCCTTTTTAAAAAATCTGAAATTTTGTGTTTGATAAATAACAGCTTACTTTTAACAAACCACAACTTGGTTTGTATTGGTCCCGTTTTTTTAAAACCTACAATTATATTATTTAATTTTTTTTTTAAATAAAATGCATACTTATCGAGTTATTTGCAACAAACCGATTTAAAACGTTGATTTTATTGACGAAAAACTCCGACTTGCGATCGCGAATAGCTTGAAAAGTGTCAATTTTACAAAAAAAAAATGTATAGAACATTTTTTGCTTAGAAATCATTTTTTCATGGATTTCTGTGGTCAAAATATAAAAAAATATATCATTTTTAATCGTAATAAATAACCTTCTTAACAATTTTCGTACTACTAAAAAAATATTTTTACCCAAAAAATCTCTGAAACTTTCAAAACACCTTGACAGGTGATAGATACAAACATTTAAAAAAATAACATGTACAAGTTCACACGAAGATTCTGAAGAATTTTATAAGCTGACCAAATAAATGCCAACGTGCATCAAAATCCAAAACATTCTTAAGAAATTGCGTAAATAGTGCAAAAATTAAAATCCCTTACCTGCTTTTAGATTTTACAAAACTAAAAAATAGCTGAGTCCTTTGAATAGGTTCATTTTAAATGCATTGTAGAGGATTAATTTTTATATGGACTGTTTGATAGACATATATAAAGACGTACAGTGTGCGTAGGTGATATGGGTAATCAGGTGGAAAAGAGACGTTTTATGCACGTTCTTTTCAGCCTTTGTGGATATTTTTTATAGTGTGGGAACTGATTAGTCTTGAATTAAAATGTGAAGAATAAAAGTATAGATGTAAAAATTAAGCATAAAGAAGAAATAATGTCTGTATGGTTGATGGTTAGGGACAACAGCTAATTTTTTATATCATTGATCAGTCCATGAAGTCTTAAAGCCAGAGCCGGATTTAGTACTATGGAGGCCCCTGGGCAGATTTTGTGTGGGGGCCCTTCATCTTACTATTTTAAATAAGGCTCGAAAAAGTGGTTAAAAATTGGTATTAATTATTATATAATACATATAGTAATATATTGAAGATAGAAAAATGTTTTTGTTTCTTATGAAAAAAAAGACAAAATGGCGTTTTCAAAATTAAAATTCGTTAATTAGAACTGGAGATATTGCAAGTTTAATGTAAGAATATTGCAAAATAACGATTTTTCCTAAGTTTTTGTCATAACTTAGTTTCTATTCAAGGTAAACAGTCCCACAGCCGCTCGTTTTAAATTTAAAGTCTAAGCTTTAAAATGAGACATAATAGACTCCCTTAATAGTTTAAAAAAAAAGTTACAGCCCCCTCAACGGATAATTTTAGACAAAAAAAGCAGCGTAATTTGTTTATAAGCATTCTCAAATGAGAAATATTTAAAATATCACTGACCGAAGTTTGTGAAATCCGAGGTAAAATCATTCTTGTGCTTAAAACGAATATTTTGAGACTATTGTGGTGGCTTTTTTCATGTGGAGGCCCCGGGGCAGTAGCCCCGCCTGCCCTCTCCGAAATCCGGACCTGCTTAAAGCTTAGGTATTTTGGTGCTGGGTCATCCAAAGGGGACGGAATAAGTGGATATTTGTAGGTTTCCTCATAAAAAATGAGTAAAAGCAAATATGTCGTATCTCCTTGGTTTCAATTCAAATTATTTTCTTAAGTAGTTTTTTTTTTTCAAATTCTACATATAAAAATCCACCAGAGGGTTACGTCATTTTTTTTAAACAAAACAACCAAAGCCACATTCCTAGTTTAGTCCTCGTTGAATAGCCCTGTACTTGATGTCCAGACCTGTTACCTATTGAATATTTTATCTAGGATATATAAGGAAGATTTTTATATGCCTTCTAAATGCTGTTTCAAACAGCTTGTAATAAAAAACTTGGAAAATAATTAATTAAATTAACGCAAGCTAAGTCAAGCAGCTAATTTTTTGAGATGTGAAGCGGTGAAGCGATTACCCATAACTAGTTTTTTGGTGATAATTCTGGTTAAATATATAAAGAGTGACAGCAAAGTTAGTCTATTTTTCCACTCTTGCCACAGACCTTACATAAATCCTAAAAATATGTATATATAATATCAATAAGAATAAAAGCTATTCTTATTGTATTTTTTATACAGTAAAGCGCACCGTACTGCGAACATAGGAGGCTCCTGGACAATTTTGGATGTACCCAATTCTAAAATACCAATAATAATTTTGTGGCTTGCATCTCAACTTCCGTCTCGTTTTCTCACGTAGCGCATTTTTGGTTAGGACTGGTGGGGAGTGCGGTGATAAATTCGGAAGAATTATCTGTCCAGTTTAGTTGTTTACTACGTTTTTATTTTCAGTAAGAGGATGCAGTATTTATAGGCAAGTAGAGGGGAGCTAGCTAGCGTCAACCGACTTCGATCTGATTTCTTATCAGTCATAAATTTAAAATTAGTTGCTTACGAGACCGCAACGTTTGCTGCTTAAAAACCAAACAGTTTTTCCTAATAAAATAAAATAATTTTCTCAAATAAATAATGGAACGTAGAAAATATTTTTAAGAAAATAATTTAATGTGCATTCATAGAATAAAAAAGAAAAACTCTCTTTCAAGTTATCAAAGATGATCAAATAAACCACCTTCTTGAGCCAAACAATAACCAAGATTGTCATAAAAACGCCTTCTGACATTTGCTAGAATGTTAAGGGTAATAATCCTAAATTCCTAATTCCCAATTTGTAATTGCAATTCTTGTAGATTATTTATTAGCCCTATTCTCCTGGAAACTATAAATTTATGATTTTACGTGACCTCAGAGAAAAAAATCGTTGTGTGAGACCATGAAGTGGAAATGCCGATTCATCAGTAAAAACAATGTTTCTTATAAAATTTTCATTGTTATTTTTCATTTCCATTACAGTTTCAAAAAATTGCCTTCGTCTAAAATGATTATCAGGGAAAAAATTTCATTGGTTTTTCTTACTTTCTAGGATCGGTATTAATTTTTTTCAGCACTCTTGCCCCTGATCTTCTGCTCAAAAAAACCTGTTCTGCAATTGTATTAATGGAAACTGTAGGATTTTTAATAACACTTGCCACTACCATAATTTCTTTCATTTCCCTTTTGTTTTTTTTTTTCTGAGGCACTATCATGTTTATGTTTTCGTGGAGTTAAACAACCAAATGTCAGCAAGTTTTTAATGACTCGGTAAATAGTGGAAATCGTGGGAGTCGGCCTGGTTAGAAATAAATTATTAAATAATTCCCCAGTTCCCCTAACAGGATTTCCACGGTGATTCCATTTAATAATTTGAATTTTGTCTTCCAGTTCGTAAACATCCATTATTAATAACTATTATTAAAAAAAAACTTTTTGGTCGCTAATAATCGACACAGTACAACTATTGCTGTCGAGCGTTCGATACTAAAGAACTATTTCAGAAATAAACGTATTGAATTGTTCGCTGGAAAATTATTGATCGATAAGCAATGCGTGCGGCGTTTTTAGGTACATCCAAAATCGTCTAGGATCGTCCTATGTTCGCAGTCCTCTGCGCTTTACTGTATGATATAAAATCTTACAAATGGAAAATAATTTATTTTTATATTAACAAGGGCGTAATATAGTTGAAAGTCCACCCTTAAACTCGAAAAGGGATTTAAATGATCCAAGTAATATACAAAAAATTTCTTGAAAAATTTAGGAAAAACAACCCAGATATTCTAAATAATTAAATATTTAAATCGTGTACTTTCCACCAGTGTTTATAAAAAAAACCACCCTTGTAACGAAGGGGTGAACTAACCTCGATCGTGCTAACATACGAAAATACAGGGTGGCTGTCCATATTTTGACCCATTTTGATCGCGAATAACTTTTGAACAAATAAAGATATCAAGATGCGGTTTTCGCAAATATTCTTATATTTCTTTAAAGTTTATTCTCGTATCTTTACCATTTTTATGTGACATTCCATTAGCTCAAAAACAAAATGGCCGATTTTCCGATATAGGACAACTTTGTTATTTTAAATGGAACACCCTGTATATGTTTCAATATTTTTAAAATTTAATCTTTCCCCTTTGAAAAAATGTAACACAAGCTATGGTTATCTTAAAAAATAACGCATTTATTGACCTCCAAAGAATTGACTGTATGTCGAATAGGAATATTATTTTAAAAGGAATTTTGAAAAGTCGCCTGTGGAAACAAAGTTTTCTCGTTTCCATAACAGCAACAAGCCTCATTGTCAGCCATTGTTGGTCATTTTTGACAAGTTATTTTAATTAGGAAGCGCAAAATGTTCTCGTTAAGCGAAAAAGGAAAATGTGTTATTATGTTTGCCGAAACCAAATCAGTAAAAAAACCCAGCGAAGATTTAGAAACATGTTTAATAAAGCTCCACCCACAAAAAATTCAATTAAAATCTGGTACAGAAAATTCTGGAGTACAGGATCTTTAGCCCGTAAAAAGAAATTAGTAAACAATGAGAATTTGCTAAATAAAACGTTACAAATTATGGAGATAACTCAGGAAGATCCAACATTGTCAACAAGAAAATCTCAAGTTCAGTCCATATTCCTAAAACTACAGTACCAGAAATCATGAAAAAGAACTTAAATTAAAGCCATACAAAAAATTTAAATGTTACAAGAAATAAAAGAAACTGATTTTCCACAAAGGGTGGAATTTTCAGAAATTCAAAATTTAGTAAGGAACAATATACATTTTTTGGATAGACTAATAATGTCAGACGAAGCCACATTTCACCTCAATGAAAAGTAAATAAGCATAACTGCAGGTTTTGGGCAACAGAAAATCCTCGACAATATAACGAACACGTTAGAGATTCGCCAAAAGTCACAGTCTGGTGTGGTATGTCAAAGCAAAAAATTTATGGGCCATTTTTTTTCATGAACCAACTGTAACCTCTTGGACTTACGTTGATATGCTGGAAATATTTTTTTATCCCCAATTGCAAGAAGAAAATCTATTGAATTTTGTCTATTTTCAACAAGATGGGGCTACACCACATTATGCTAACTTTACCAAGGATTCACTGACCAACGTTTTTGAAACCGGTGGATTGGAAGAGAGGCCCTATTTCTGGCCACCTCGTTCACCAGATTTGACTGTTCCAGTTTTTTCGTGGGGATATGTGAAAGAGAGGTGTTATAGTCCACTTCCCAAAATTTAGAGCAATTAAAAATTAATATCCGAAACATAATAGAAAATATTCCTGAAGAATTTTTAGTCAATAGTTTTAATAAGTTTTTTTCGAATTTAAATAAGTACGTCGAAGTCGGCGGAAAGCATTTTCAACATTTACAGTAGTTTTTTAAAAAGTAATGTAACCTTATTGTAACTATTATTTTGTGAATAACCTTAACCTTTGGCGATCCTTTTTTTTTTGTAACATATGAAGCAAATTTTAATTGTTAAATAATATTGTTGGTCGACATGCAGTCAATTTTTCGAAGGTCAATAAATACGTTGTTTTTTGAGATAACCATAGCTTGTGTTACATTTAAAATAACATAGTTGTCCTATAATGGAAAATCGGCCATTTTGTTTTTGAGCTAATGGAATGTCACAATAAAATCGTGAAGGTACGAGAATAAACTTTAAAGAAATATAAGTGCATCTGCAAAAACCGCATCTTGATACCTTTATTTGTTCCAAAGTTATTCTCGATTAAAATGGGTCAAAATATGGCCGGCCACCCTGTATCATAGTGATATAAAAATATTCAAAAATTACCTTGGTATTCTAGAAAAAAAATACTAAGATATTCTAAATTATTAGAGATCTATTATAAAATATTTGAGTTTTTTTATATTGCTATGATATTTTCGTATGTTATCTCGTTCGAGTTAAAAGAATGTTTTTTTATAGATACTGGTGAGAAGTACTCGATTTGAATTTAAAATATATTCTTAGTTTTTTCTAGATTTTTCAAGTGAATTTTGATTTTTTTCATATTAAGCGAATGATTTCAGTCTCTAAAAGGGGTTGATTTTTATTAAAAAAATTGAAATAATTAAATAAAGTCAGCTTAATCTTTCGGATGAGAAAAGTAAGATCTATTATACAATATCCGACAGTTCTTACATTGCAATGATATTTTCATATATTCAGCAAGGAAGTTTAAAGGTGTATGGAAGCCCAATGCTATGGCCCATTCGATCAAAAAATGTCCAGCCCAGTATGAAAATAACTGTCAGAGTTGGCCCCGCCGATTCTGCGCAATAACAAAATTCCACGAATATTTAATGTGTTGTTACTTACACACTGATAAATCAGCGTGAAGTTAGCCAACACATTATAATTTTACGAGCCGGAGTACCGTTTTTTGGATTGATCAAAACATTCTTATTTTAGTGATTAGTGTTTATTAAATTGTGACTATAATTTTGTGTTTATTGTTTGTTACTTATAATATTGTAACAAAATGACTGAGGTTTATGGTTTTGTCTTGAATCCAAGGGTAACATACCCGTTTTTTGTAACTTTAGGTAAGTATTTTATATTTAATTAGGTGCTTTATAAGACTAACGTTAGGTAACCGAATAAATATTAATATACCAATTATGAATATAGAAAATGAAAATTTCATAGGAAATATTAGTGAGAAAAGTAAGGCAATCTTAACTATCTTTTAGATGATTTCTACAATGTTTGTGTATTTCTGTGGATTATTAAAAGAAATAAGGTTTACATTTAGGTACTTTTATTTCATTTAATAATTTAGTACACTCTTTTAAAGGATCAAAATTATTGATTACTGGGCAGACCAGGCAAATTTTAATATAAACAGGTCCCTCTAATTGAATGAAAGGAAACACAATTTTGGTACGGTTTTTGGAGCGCTGATTACAAATCTAAAAAAAAATCGACAATGTTTCGTTTTCGAGATATTCATCATCAAAATTGAAAATCAAACTAACCTTATTTACACTATTCCTCCTTCTTTTGCACAAATTTTGATTTTACATAAATTGGCACACAATATTTCACACCACCAAAACTTTTTTTTATGTTTATTTTTCACCTTTTTTACACTTTTGTTTTTTAAGCAAATATGGCTGCTGCCTTTAAACTTAAAAGTTCGCAATTTAATGGAAAAAAGATGTAAAATAAATAAAAATACAAGGTTTTAAGAGGTGTGTATAAAATATCGTGTGCCACTTTAGTGTAAAAATCAAGAATTGTGTACAAAAAGAAGGGAGAATATAGTGAAAATGAGGTTAGTTTAATTTTCAACTTTGATGATGAAGACCTCGGAAACGAAACGTTGCCGAAAAGATATTTTTTCAGATTTGTAATCAGCGCCCCAAAAAACCCCTGTATACCAAATTTGATCAAAATCGGAGAGGATGCAACTTTCGAGACAATACAATTTGTTTAAAAATAAATTAGATTTTTGGTTTCTTAATCTTGCATTATCAACTTTTTAAGCTCGACATACTTTACACACATAATATTTAACAGATACTGTTACAATGGATACTCAGGTACCAAAGGTTACTAAACATTTTTAACCACTGTTATTTTGTCTCATGAATGTTTGTTATTAGTGAAAAGTATATGCCTAAAAAGCAGTTATAAAAAATTTCACTTTTTAATGTAAAACCAGAATCTTAGGATTAGATTAAACTCATTTACATTAGCTTTCCCTTCTTTTATCACAAAATTGGTGATAAGTACATAATACTATCATACAATGTTTGAAATTTATTTTAAAAATCGTGTTTTTATTTATTTACAAAGATTTTTGGTACAAATACAAAACTTCCAAAAATATCGACCATTTAAATAGAGTAAAGTGGCGCCATCTATTCTTTCCATATTATACCAGATGATATAAAATCTAATATTACACAATAATTTTAAATATTCTATAGTAGTATCCTTTAATAACCGACAATTTTGTGCAAAAAATAAAAAAAAAACAGTGAATGTTGGAATTTGACATTTAATGATGTCAATTTTATAGATAGTAAAAAAGAATTATGGAAATCCGGCCCTGACCTACTATTCATTGCGCAAATTCCGCGGGGCCAACCCCCCTATGCCCGCTGCCCTGCACGACTGGACAATTTTGTTCTACAGTATTGGGCTTCCATACACCCTTAAACTTCCTTGATATTCAGAGGTTGCTTAAATCGCAAGATAAAAATTTGACTGAAACCGACCGTGGAGGAAATGTTAAATTCACAGCTCCTTGCAGAAGAGGCTTCAACAATCACGGGAAACGTGATATTTAATTTTAAAAATGTTAGTAAAGGTTTTAGAATGGCAAATGAGCTTTGTGATTTCTTTATGAAAATTGATCCGTCTATAAAACGAAGTCTTATTTTTAAGAGGCAAATTGCTAATGCCTCTGTTGAGTATCATTTTGAATTAAAGAAGCTTTTAAAAACTGGCAAGCAAGAAAAAATACAAAATTCTTTAATCCATTGCCTAGGCCTGAAGATAATAAATAATTAAATTCATTTCACCCCGCGAATAAAGAGCTTTTACTGTAATAATAACAGAATTTCTTACAGGGACAAAAATTTATTAGGGTATATAAAAAACTATTTCCTTTTTTATTGTCTATTAGAATTAATTCATAAAGTTTAATATTATAAATTTACCATCAATTATTTATTTTGGCTTGGTACCAAGCAGTCTAGCACAATCACACGTTAACCATTACCACATGAAATATGCAAGTTCCATTACCGCCTTGATTGTTTCCTTTATCAATAATTATTACCAAGTATAAATCACATCATGTAAAAAATATTTAAAGAGTTATTATCGTTCTGGGCACGTAACATTATTATTATGTACTAATTTTGTAGCATGAATAGGGATAATTGATTATTAATAATTATAATAGCCGCGTTCCTATTTTTTTATAATATTAGCGTCTTTGCTGAAGCTTTAGCTACTTATTTTCAAAAATCTTATTTAAATAAAAAAAATATTACACTTTATGAATGCTTTAAAATCCATTCAAAAAATATGACAAGAGTGCATTCAAAAAAACGGATAGGCTTTCGAACATTTGCTTTGATGATTTCCGTTATTTTTATCGCTGATTTCTACAGTTTTTTAGTTAACTTTTGAAATGGGACACCCTGTACAAATATACTCCTTATTGTTGTGGTGGATTCATTAATTAAAAATTCCTCGTTGGTTACACGCTATAAGAAACTTTTCACAATGGGACCTCTTCGGTCTTGGTCACGGGGTATAGGTACCAGAACCGATGGGGTTCTATTGTGAAAAGCTTTTTCTTTTGGGCGTGTATCCAATGAGATAATATCAACCCTGTACAAACTCACGCCAAATTCATTTTTTTTAATAGTCCATTGAAAATAATGACAAAATCCTAAAAATCCGGAATTTTTTTTTGCATGAAGTCTCACTATAAGGCAGAAATAACCGAAAAATCACTATCCGTGCGCATAAAAGGATATGCAAAGCACTTTAAAATGCACTTTTGTGTGAAAAAAGTGCATTTTTTGCTATTTTTTCATATTTTTTAATGCTTTTTTTATAAAATTGATCCAAATGGATAAACCTTCGGTAATGTTTATTTTTTTAATATAATTTTAAGTATTGCAAATTGTTTAAAAACATTTATGTTGCATTTTGACCATTCTGACCAAAGAATTGCATAAAAAGTGCATAATTTATAAGCTAATATCAAATTATTACATAACATCCTAATAATGTAAAGTATTGAGGAAAACATTTACATTCTCATCCTTTTTAAAAGAGAATCATTGTCAGAAGAGTCACAACTGGTGTCTTTATCAGTATCGTCCTTTTCGGATCCATTATTTTCGATATGGCCAATTAAAATTTGTGGTTCAACTTCTACTTCCATAATTTCTGCTTTAGTAATTGAAAAGTTAGGTAAAAAGTATTCCATTCTCTTACTTTTTAAGCATTTCATGCCATTATAGTGGTTGCAGTACTTGCTGCATTTTAGACCAATTTTCCCGCAACCACATTTATTTATACAATTACTTTTGCAAGAGCATTTAAAGTTCCTAAGTATGTCGTCTGGGATTAATTTATCCTTAGAAAACATAGGCTCTAAAATATTTTCTGTAGCATTGTTTCTCAACCCCTGCTGCATGGGTCAATGTAGTTTCTGTCATTCCATCAGGACTAATGGCATTAACATTGTCCAAAAACTTCTCTGGAGGATCGAATGAATATTTTCTTTTTGTTGTTCTAATATCTTTCACCAGTATTTGCGCAAACCTCTCAGCAACTTTTATGTTTTCTTCTTTGTGAACTTGTTTACGATTCTTATTTTCATCGTTTCTTTCTTTTTCCATATTTCTTTCGGTCAAGATTTTGTCAATATTACAGTAAGAAATAATAGGCCCATCTTTTGAAGCATAAATCACTACGTCTCCATCAAAAAGTCTTCAATCTTTTTTTTTAATGGGATAATCAAACGGCCTTTTTATCTGGATAAGATTCAAATATTTCATAAAAAGTAAATTGACATTCTTTCAACAAAATTAACATTTGAAACCAAAAGATTTTGCAATGCTTTGTAATCATGATCAGGGGTTTCAAGTATCACATTCAATAATTTATTAATTGTATCATCAGAAGTAACCTTTCTAATATCATGACTTCGTTTTGTTCCCATTTTTTGTTTTAATGCTCTTAGCAGAGACACCCAGTCTACAAATAAAGCAACAGAAGTTGATTCGACTTCCTCCTTTAACATCTTATTAACATCAGCAGTTACTTGCCTTCCAGGCTGTGTAAGACTTTGAGCATCTGGTATGAATTTGTGAATTGTTACTTTTATTTATTAAATCGTGCTTCCCATCTTTTCCTATGTTGTTCATTGATTTTTTTTAACTATTTCTTTAACTGTCGAGATTACCAAGTTCTTTGTCACAGAGAATAAATACGTTAGCTGCCATTATAATTTGTTACCTGTAGAATACAAATCATAAAATTAAAGTCATAAAATAAAATCATAAAATATGCAAATAGATATTCTTAAAAAATAATTTTTTTATTGTTAAATATTCGGGGGTAATACCACGAGTGCTTAAAAATTACCGATAATTTTCATGAAAGCTTGTTATTTATAATTCCAAGAGTTCGAAGAACAAGTGGAATTTGTATAACAAGCTTAAATGAAAATTATCTGGTTAATTTTTATGCACGATACCACTCGTGGAAGAATGTTTCTAGAATGAAGAAATATGAGAGTATAATGCTATTAAAATGTTTTTTTTTTGCGGTACAATTTTCAATTTCATGCAACATAATTAAAACTATAACTGAAATAGTTTTTTTTATTATTTTATCTATTTCTTACCTGGACAAAACCAACAACATGGTGCACGACAATTTTTTGACATTGTCAAACTGATATTTTTCATTCATAATTTTTGAATTATGGGCAAAAATAAGTTTAAACAATGAACACAGATTTGGAAGTAATTCATTTACTGAGATCGAAAAAGCAATTCATAACACGATCCCTTATAACACGGCGAAATCGAAAAAATCTGCTTGTGAACAATTTTCCTAATTTCTTGAGGAAAGAAATTACAATTTGGAAAAAGATACTTCGCCAGAAGATTTGGCAAAAATTTTAGAAGATTATGGGTGTAACATGAAGAAAAGAAATGGAGAGGACTACAAAAATCTAGTATAAAATCCTTGTCGAAGACAATGGCACAGATGGTGCAAGAAAAATATTTCAAAGAATTTGCAAAAAAGTGGATCCATTTCAGGACATAATATTTAAATCAGCTCGATTGGCACGAGATGCAAAGCGTCTGCAACTTCAGACAAGGCCTGAAAAAAGGAAAGTGAGTTCAAAAGCATTTACCACTACAGATCTTTTGGAAATGGTCAAATGTTACGACGAGGACAATCCAGACTGATTACAAAAAATATTTTTCCACATTTGTTCTTTGAACTTGCCATGCGTGGCAACGAAGCCGTTAATTGTTAAATTCAGTATTTTCAAAAAGAACTGGACCTCAAGGGTAGGTAACTAAATAATTGTTATATTTATTTTGTTTGCTTAAAGATAAATTTTTTTAGGCAACTTCTCTAGAAGGGTTGAATATAATCCCATATTTTCGAAAACTTCCCAAGGAGGCTCTAAAAGTTTGACAAATAGTAAATGGCTAGTAAGAAACAGAACCAATGAAAACCTGTGTCCAGTCAGATTATATTTGAAATTAATGGAAAAAAGAGCAACTAATCCTCACTTGACCACAGAGCGATTGTTTTTATCTATACATCCCAACTGGAAAAAAGGAGTATGGTACAAAAACATGCCTTTGGGCTTAAATATCTTATCAAAGTGAACAAAACAATCTGCTAAAAAAATTGGCTTAGATATAAAAAAATTTTAAATTACCAATCATTTCCATCGATCTTCTGCAATCTCTACTTTAACAAAAAATGGAGTTGGTGATCAAGAAGCTATTAAGCTCACAGGACATTCTAGTACCAACTCTTTAAAACCATATCTTCAGCTGAATCCAGAGCATCACCTAAATTTAATTAACAATTTGCGACAAAATAAGGAAAATGAAGCTTCGGCCTCTACGAGTACTTCGGTCCAGGTACAAACTTAATCTGCTGTGGTTGAAAAAAATAGCGCTCCAACTAATAATTATTATAATTGCACATTTAATATAAATAGTTAGGTAGTTTTTAGTGTACTTGTTTAGATGGCAATGTTTTTTAAATAAAATAATTCTGTGTTCTGTTTATTTTCAAAATCTCCGTACGTGAAATAGTCATGACGAATACCACTCGAAAAAAAATTATGTAGGCAAAATTGTTCTCAAGGTTTTATTCAAGTTTGTTGCTTTTCGGTAATTTCGCTCATAAAATTTTTCATAAATGTATGTATGAATGAAAATTGCCAAGCAACAATTTTCATTCATACCTTTCGAATATTTTGCCGACAAAATTTTTTCTCTTTTGATATTATATATGAAAATACCACGTTGTCTAGGCAACTAAAAATTGCCACTGAATTTTTTTGATTTTTAACGTGCCTTATGGAAAAATTTATACATGAGTGAGATATTCATGCACTTAATCGAAATTTTATTTATTTGAACCAATTATATAAAAAAAGCATCAAAAAATATGAAATTATAAAAAAAATGCACATTTCTACACAAAAGTGAATTTTAAAGTGGATTGCACACCCTTTTATGCGCCCTGATAGTAATTTTTCGGTTATTTATACCTTAAGCTAAAACTTCATGCAAAAAATTTGATGGAAAAAAAAAATTCTGGATTTTCAGGATTTTTTTATTATTTCCAATGCACTACAAGTTTTCTAAAAAAAAATCTTATAGGCTATGAACTTGTTTAATTTCAAGAATATTTACAAATAAAGCGTACTACCAATAATCCAAGAACCTACCCCACTTTAAATACGGCATACTTAATAAAGTTTAACTACATATAGGAAATCCGATGGGTGCCACAGGTGTTGAAACAGGTGTCCATCAATATTCATAAGCCAATTTGAGAATTTGATGCCCTTCTTGGCTAAATATTATAAATATTCAAAGCATGGGCATTTGCATCCTTCGTATCCGATTTGGAAGTCCATTACGATTGTTGTCCGATACATGAATTAATATGATATATGATGTTTTAATTGGTATACACACGTCACATTTGTCCATATTTTTATAAATTGTGTTTTTGGTATAATTATTTTCTAATATTTTTTTTAAATTAAACTGTTTTACAGGGTGTTTCGAAAGGAAAGGAAAATATTTTGGAAACATGTTCAGAAGGTGAAAATAAAAGAAATTAACCCATATGTTTCAATCCGATTTTTAACGGTCTCTGAAATAATCGGTTTTAAATTTTTTTTATAACGTTTTGGAGTAATTAAGAAGTTTTGTATTTTTAACTCCAGTTTGTAGGTATTTCATTGCTTGTCAATACCTAATATAATTGACTGGTAGTTTTGACAAGCATGGTTGTCAGTTTGATTGATTCTAAGCGTTTTGATTTGAAAAGAGAAAAGGTTCCATACGTAAAGCCTCACACATTCACCCATAGAGAGTATGCTGATATGATATTCGTGTATGGTTTCTGTAAGGGTAGCGCATTACTTGCTATTGATGAATACCGACGTCGTTTTCCAAATCGAAAAGTTCCTAATCAAAAAGTTTTTGAAAATTCTCGGGAAACAGGAATGTTTTCAAGCGTAGGAATTGATTCTGAACGAGAGGTGGGTCTAAATGTGGAAAATAAAAGGAATGTTCTGGATATGGCTGAAGAGAACCCAGTACGAGACGGGTTACGAAAGAACTTCGATAAGAATCACATGTGGTCGTTTAGAAGACACTTAGAAAAAACGGTTTAAAGCCTTTCCATGTTCAACCGGTTTAACATCTTTAAAAAGGTGATTGTGGCTTAGGGGTTCAATTTTGTGAATGGATCCAACAAAATCGATGCCTACATAAATATATTTTATTTAGCGATGAAGCTCAGTTCACCCGCGATGGAATCAATAACTATCACAATGAACATCGGTGGTCAGATGAAAATCTTCATGCCACGTTTAAACGAAACTTTCAACATCGATTCAGTATTAATGTGTGGTGTGGAATGCTCAACGATTAGTTGTTTGGTCCTTTTGTATTGAATGAGCGTCTTACTGAAGATTGATATTTACGGTTTTTGGAAGACCATTTAACACACATGTATGATGATGTTTCGCTAATTATTCAACACCGAATGTTCTTTCAGCACGATGGAGCCCCAAATCATTTTAGTCGCCGGGTGCGTAATTTCTTGAATAATCGTTTTCCTGATCGTCGCATTGGCAGAGGAGGACCTCAAGCTTGGCCACCGAGGTCACCAGACCTAAACCCACTGGATTATTACCTCTAGGGGTTAATAAACCTTGAATTTTTAATGCTGCAAATATTATTATAAACAATCCCCATTATTCTTTTTGGTAATTGTTTAAAATCGGTCCCACTTTTTTGGGATGTAAAATCAACATTAATTATAAAACTATTAAAACTCGGCGTCAATTATGAGAGAAACTAATTAACTAATCAATACAATTTGCTTTTTTTTCAATTAATTCAGTGCTGAGGAATCGCGACCACTGAAAAAATTTTTTGTTCGGGGCACCAGCAGGGAACTGCAATAAATTCGTTATTTCTTTATATTTTTAAACCAAATAAAGGCGCTTCATTGCCTTTATTCGGAAATTTTTGCACTTAGACGGATTGAAAGGATTTTTTGCATTTGCTTCCTAAAATATTGGAAAAAAATGAACTTACTTTGTATACAAACTCAAAATTGCAATTTTGCAGGCAATAAATGCATCCAAAAAATGCATTTTTTTAAGTCACTTTAAGAAAATCACTTAAAATTGACTTAATTAAACCAGGTTTCCTGGGGTTTTCGAGATCGCTGATCCCGAAATTGACCCACAGCCAACCTGGGCTCAGGATTGCTGATAAACGTCATATCCGTCTCTTCTCCCGAAATTCACGCGGAAAAGGAGAGAAAATCGGCCTTTGGGGTTTTTTTGGGTCGCTGAATTCAAATATGGCACCGGCGAACACTCCCGAATACCTGGTGCACCGGAACCTGGACGTGGACGTCATCCTCGAAAGTTTTTCTGGGACGATCGCAAAAAAACAAATCTAAAATCGTTGTGGGGGATTTATTAGGACGCTGAATCAAAATTTCACATTGAAAACGACCCCCCAAACACCTGGTGCACCGGAACCTGGACGTGAGTTTTCCAGATATGACGTCCACGTCCAGGTTCCGGTGCACCAGGTGTTCGCGGGTGTTCGCCGGTGCCATATTTGAATTCAGCTACCCAAAAAACCCCTGGGAGCGATTTTCTCTCCTTTTCCGCGTGAATTTCGGGAGAAGTCACCAATATGACGTTCATCAGCAAACCTGAGCTCCAGGTCGGCTGTGGGTCAATTTGAAGATTATAATCGGGATTCGCCTGTTTTAGTGCTTCATTGCAGTGTCCTTTTTTAATTTGGTGGAGGTACGACAATTGTTCCTCTTTCTTTATCTATACCTTTTGATTCGTGTGTGCTAGGCCGTCTTTAAAATAAACATTAAATAGAGTATGCAACAGCTCATATCACACAGGGGCATAAAATTAATTAATTCTCTTAAATAGTTTAATTAACATTTTTCTTAAAAACGATTTTAATTGTAAAATATTCGCATCTTCAATTGATTGATTCGTAACTGCGGTGAAAAATTTACGATTTTGTAAGAAAATCCCATTAAAAACCTGAACATTATTTTAGCGATTGTGCAATGAATTAAGATGAATTTAATTAAAAACAAACAACTTGAGTAACCATTAACTTACATTTGCTTTCGAGGAAAACAAAATGTCGAAACCCATAAAATCAATACGTTCATCTATTCTATGTAAATGAGGTGCGTGTTATGGGAACCAAACAATTGTATAAATAATTGTAAATCTATAATTTTCCTACAAATATATGCCGCATTAGACATGAGTAGCGCATATATAAACACTTAGCACCCTTATAAGGAGATTGCATAATTCTGGAAACTGAAGGTTGTAGTATAGGAGCAAAGGTATGTTCGCTGTCGCGAAAAAAGTATATCTATCCCTATCTTTAACTTATGAGCAGCCAGGTTTAAAAGAACAAAAAATCATTAAGCCTTGTAAGCATTTACAATCACAACCATTGTTGCTTCAAGTAATCTCCTTTCAATCTCTACAGGGTTATTGAGAAAATGTGAGAAATCTGAAAAAAAAACACGGCTAATATTTTCATATAAAGAAAATATAGAATTTGACATAAATTCCACCACAAGATTGGTATTTCAAAGAAACGAAATTCTCGGTTCAAGAAGCTTTAAACCTACAATTTTGCACTTTATTTTGTAAAATTTTTGGAAAAAGACCCCGGAATTCCCGTTTTCGTTGGAGGGTATTCCATACTCCCAAAATCCCCCTGTGTGTGGCGGGGGGCGCAAATGTTAAGCCCGGCCAAGCCTAGATAGGGTCCTAAAGGTGGGTATGGTAAAAATCACCAAAATAGCTGGGTTGCTGTAAGAAAGAATGCATCGGCCATTAAATCTTGGACAAAAAAACTGTCAAATTTTGAATTGTCTGCCAATTTTTGTAAATCGCTCTTTTTTACCTTGATTTACTTTTAATTACTATAAATAAAGCAAAAGGTAAAAGAGAATATTTATATTTTATAAAAACTAAAAAATTAATAAATTAATTAACAATTTAATAAATTCAAACAAACTAAAATATTCTTCCAAACAAATTTAATATTTTATTGCGGCCCATTTTTTTTTCTAATTTTAAGACAGAATTTAGCCTTCCAGGCATCGAATGGACCAAAGCCCGGGCGTGGTCCAGATTTCCTCGTAACTCATTCCACGCCTCTAAAATTTTATCCTTAATTTCGTTTACATTTTGCATTTATTTTTTTTACTAATAAGACCCAAACATTTTCCATAACATTAAAATCCGGACTACGTGCGGGCCACGGTAAAACCCTGATACGCTGCTTTTCCATCCATTCATCGACTTGCCGGGCCGTATGAACTTATCTTGCTGAAAGATAAAATTTCTGTCCGGAAATCGATCCAGTACAGAAGGAAGCATAATATTCTGAACTGGAGTCTCGCGGGAAAGTTTAAAGGGAAAAGATTCTGAACTGGAGTGAAGTGGATACAGTTTTTCTTTGCGTATAATTCTGGACACCGAAGATTTGCTTACACCAGTGGCTGCCTTAATACGTCTTGAGCTGGTTTCGGGATTTTCGGTAACACGAACCAAAATTTCATCTTCCATATCCGCTCCAATTACCCTTGGTCTTCCCGCATTTACGTTTTTTGAACGAAATGAGCCCGTTTCGCCTAATCTATCGTACAATGCTTTAAATGTTTGATGATTTGGCTGCCTTCTATCCGGATACAGATCTAAACAACGCTGCGCTGCTCTTCGACTACAAAAATTTTCTTGGGCACACACACATATCATATCCCGCATCTGAGCATTAGAAAAACCATGGGGACGCGGCATTTTTAAACGAAAATAACACAACAAGAACACGAACTATAGCCAAATTAAAGACTTACTTATTAATACTTCACCTTGACAGGTCGTAGTTACGATGTTTTCATTCTAGGAAAAGCCTACTTTGCAAAACTCCGATAATAATTTGTTCATGCGCAACTTAATTAAAAGATGCGTTTATTTCGGAAACTGTCTACTTTTTTGGAGATCAAAGAAGTATACCTTTTTTGACTAAAAAGGTCAAAAAAGTTATGACCATTTTAATCACTCGATGTTGTTGTATGTGGCGCCATCTAGTGGTAATGGCCAAATAGATATTATATTCGTGTTTCTTATCCCAAATAATAAGAGTACACCAAATTTAACATTAATCTGTCCTGTGGATTCTGAGATATTTCAATAAATCTTTTTTGGGAAAAATTAGTTTTAACACCCTGTAGAACGAAAACCAAAACATTTTGCTAAGCGAAATTGAGCCCCAAACGCTTTATTTTTATATCAGGTATCCTACATTGACCATGTCCAAAATACGGGACACCCTGTATATAATATATATTTTTTATTATTTTTTATATATATATATATATATATATATATATATATAAAATATATAAAGAATTTGGGATTGGTCTAGGGCTGAAGAAAACTTTTTTACTAAACGCCGAGCTTTCGGAAATTTTTTTTTTTTCCTTTTTCAAGGGTGCAAAGTGTTCTAGAAAACACTAGAATGTATAAATGTTAAAAAATTTAAATTAAAAATTATGAGCACTAAGATTAAAAAAAATAAATTGATTATGTTTTTATAAACACTTTGCAAACTTTGAAAAAGGAAGAAACAAATTTCCGAAAAACTCGGCGTTTATAAAAAAAAAAAAATTTTTACTTCAGCCCTAGACCGAATCCCCAAGAATTTAGAATCTTTGTATTCAACTAGTTTTTCGGTCAAGACTACCTTTCTCACTTTTTATTTTTATATATATATATATATAATATAATATATAAAATATATATATATATATATATATATATATATATATATATATATATATATATATATATATATATATATATATATATATATATGTATATTTATTAAGGTCAAAAATTCAATGCAAAACAATTTTCTTAGTTTCTTTTTTTTTATAACGAGTTTCCAATGTTTTCAATTAAATTTAATATTTATTTTTATATAATTTAAATACAAATAATAATCATTTTATAAAAAAAGCTTAACTAATAATTCGTTTAATTTTTTCGTAATGATTTAACGATATTTTGCCTTTCTAAAGATCTAAGTAAACAGAGATCTTTTTACCTCAAATATGAAACTTTACAAAATCAAACTTTTTTTTTCTTACTCTATAAATAAAAGCAAAAGGTCATTTACTGATTCACTGACGACATTGGTTACGACTACAAATTATCTGTCTTAACAATTTTTGAATTACCCCTTGAGGGGTTTAAAATGGAATAAAGTTCATACACTGACGAATTACAGAATCTTGAAAACTATTTGTCTCATGAAGATGGAAATTGGCATGGAGACAGATTATGAGTAGGAGGCGTCAGGAAAGAAAATATTTTAAAAAAATCTGACCTAAATGAGAATAGAGGAATGTGAAAGTTTGTATGGAAGGTCGTCTTCTTGGCTTAGATGTATGAAAATTGGTTGGAAGGCTGTTAAATACGATTAAAAATGGTCTGCTTTATTCCTTCGGGGTTAATAGGTAGATAAAAGTTTGTGAATAACCCCTCATTTTTGAAGTTTATGGGAGTTGGTAATTTTGGGTTTGATTCCCCAAAACAAAAAAAAAAAAAGGGGGAATTTTTTTTTATCTAGATATACCTCCGCAAAAAACCTTTCCCTTTTGAAAAAAAACATACACCAAGCCCTTTTTTGCATCAGCCCCCCCCCCAAAAATTTCCAAAATCGCCCACTACTTCTGCCCTTTTTGGGGGATATTTTTCATCAAATCGTTTTTTTTGAGGCCTATATCCCTTTTTAAATATCCCATTGTAGCACGACTGAAACTTTTTTTTACCGGTAATATTATATTTATTTAAAAATCGGAGGTTCCAAGAAAAAAATTTTGGAAATCCAACGCGCTGTTCTTTATTTGCATTTGTTAAAAACGGTTTTAAGGCTGTCGGGTGGCAACGCAATTCGGATATTTGCCTTATTCTTCGCCATGCCGTTCTAACGGATGCTGGAAAATTGCTTTCCGTTTTCGTTGTAACTACAGCTTTAAATGTTTGGTTTCTTAAGACATTAACTAAATTATTGTCTTGTTCTTAATTCAATAGTTTGGGACGACGACTTCCAGATCTTCTCTCCAAGGAGTGTGTTTCCTGCCATTTTTTTTAACAAAATAAATAGTACTTTTTGGGATGCTAAGTTCTTTCGCCACATCCCTTTCTGGCCAACCTCTCTGCTCAATATAATGAATAATTAATACTTTTTGATCCAAAGTTAAGTTTGGCATGATTTGACACCTGTTTCTTTATTAGGTTTTTCAACAGGGAAAATTTTTTTTCAATAAAAAAGGGGGGATAAAAAATATTTTCAAAAAGGCAAAAAAAATTTTTTAAATTTAATTTGGGCCCCCACTTTCAACAAGGGGTTTTTTTTTTTATTCTATAATCTTTGGACTGACTGTCTCATTAATTTAAATGTGTTAAAAAAATTTTTAAAATTGGGCCCCCCCCCTATTAATTAAGGGGGCCCCTTTAAACCCCCGGGGGTGGGAACTTTATGGTTTTTTTTTTCGAAGAAAAAATTTCATACAGGCATTTCCAATTTAGATTTATGTAACGATATTGCAAAAATTAAAAAAGGGAAAAAATTTTTTGGGGGAGATTATTTCAAGCCTGTTATTTTCTTTCCTTTTTTGTTTCTGTTTCGGCGGAGAAGTTAATATTATGTATGCTCGTGCATATCGTTAATGCCGTATACAGTGATTGCGAAAAGATCGTTTCAGTTTATAAGAAACGTAAACGAATTTATGAACTTACCATCTTCCCTATTATTTTAGCAACAAAACGATCAAAATCCCTAGTTTATAACTTTAAGAGAATAACTTTAGTAGAAAGTACGCAAAATTCTTAAGCATTGGCTACAATATTTTTTGGAAATATGCACTTTAGGGATTAAATGGGTACTTTTAATCCCTCTTTTCATGGACTAAAATGGCACTTTTTATTCCTGGGGGATTAAAAAAGAATAATTCCGCAGGGATTAAAAATAAATTTAATCCCTACAAATAAGTGTCATTAAAAATTAAAATGTAAATTGTAGATTTAGGATGTTAGTTACTAAAAACTCTTTTA
>JAHBCN010012262.1:0-27134 GCA_019359885.1 Listronotus oregonensis
TTTTTGGTAAACAAGTATACCTCATCTTTTAAATACCTTCATTGTTTTCCTCCTAAGAGTAGTGCGGAAAACTACTTCCAATAATAGAAGGCATTTTTTGGGAGAAGCGTTAAGGGGAAGAATCAACAGAAATATGTTGAAGGAGTTAAAACCCTTTAAATTTTTAATTCATATTGATTTCATTTCTGATAGTTTTTTTAAATATTTGTTTTTTTTTTGTCAATTAAATATTGAGTTTTTAAATAGAAAAAAAAAAAAATTTAATTTTTTAGTTATGGCTTGTTTACTCCAAACTAGTATCTTGTCATCTGTTATACAGATTTTTTAAATATCTAGAAACTAAAATTGGATCAATGTCTTTATGGTTTTGATATAAACTTTTTGGGATATTCCTTAAACGGGTTTTTGGAAAAATTAAAACTATTCTTGCTACGACTTATATACTACCCGTTGTTCACGTTGACCGATTTTGTCACGGTTCACCAAAGATATTCGAATTTCTACACTAGGTTTGTTAAATATTTTGATTGTTTGCAATTTTTTACCCTTTTCTTTTTTTTCTTTCCAGTGGGTTTCTTTATGAGATTTTTGCTTCGACCATTGTATACGGTGTTTTTTGACCAGGGTTTGGGAACCCCTGATTTCGACGTCACCCGGGTTTGGGCTTTTGTGCTCTTTAACTTAACTTCTGGTGGTCTTTTTGTTTCTCCGATAATTTCACCACATTCACAAGGAATTTGGTAGACACAGCTTTTGAAACATTATTGTCCGGTTTTCCCTTTGTAAGAATTTTCCCAGAGTGGTTTGGGATTTAAATGCTGTTTTAATTTGGTTTTCCCTGTATCCCCGGGGTCTTTTCAAAATTCCTTTAATATATGGAATAGTCAAAAAATGTTTGGTTCAGTCTTGTTCAAATTAGAGTTCTGCTCTCTTGATATTTATCGATTGTTTCTTAACACCCTCACTGTAGCTTTGCTTGAGAACCCAAAATTATATTACCCATTTCGGCTTGCAGAGATTCCTACTGGTGCATAGGGGGCACCCGGCCGGACGTAAAAAGGGGTCGTAAGGGTTCCTCGCTTTGTTTCATTAGAGTGATTGGAATTATGGTGTAAAAAATTTCCAGGTGGGTAGTTTTCGACCGAGGTTTTTATATGTCCATTATTTCCCCTTTGACTAAAACGTCAGAAAGGTAGAGCGAATTTTGTTCCTTCTCCATTGTGAATTTGATACGCAAAAACAATAGATGTTCAAGAAACCTTAAGTTCTTTGTCATTACCGGTCCATACAATAAAAGTATCGCCCAAAATATCGTAATAAAATTTTGGTTTGATTAGTGCAGACAATTTCCTGCCCTCAAACCATTCCATATATATGTTTGTTTCACTGGAGAGAGGATGAACCATGGGAAGTCCATCGTCCTGCGCAGAACTTATCTTCACTTGAAAAATAAGAACTACGGAGGCACAGCTCCAACAATTCCATCACCCATCCAGCGGATGGTGCGTTCTATTAAGGTATCATCTTCGTTGAGCTTGGCCGAATGATGCTTAACGATTCTTCTATTGAAAAAATTTGGGATAGATTTTTCTACATCAAAGCCACGAAAGTATCGTTTGGCCTATTACATTATTGAGAATCTCAACAAAAAAGACTTGAGTTCTTCCAACAAAGGGTGGTGACTTACCGTTTAAAGGGGTTTTAAACAAAATTCTAAAGGTATTTTGCCAGTGCAGTCGTGGGTGCATTCCTGAGCTGGTGATTGGCCTTTGGGGGATATTGTTCTTGTGTATTTTTGGTAGTCCATAGAAGTTAGAGTTAAAGAGCACAAAAAGCATACGGAACGAGGTGAAACGTCGAAATCAGGGATTGCCGAACACGCTGGTCAAACACCGTATACAATGGTCGGAAGCAAAAAACATTCATAAAGAAACCCACTGGAAGAAAAGAAAATTTAAAGAAGCTGAATAATTGCAAACAATCAAAATGTATTTAGCAAACCTAGTGTAGAAATCGAATATCTTTGGGTGCCGTTGCTGAACCGTGACAAGTCGGTCGTTTTTTGAACAACGGATAGTATATAAGGTCGTAGCTTTTAAGAATAGTTTTAGTTATCACTTGAAAACGGTTGAGATACATCACTAACCGAAACGTTGTGTATCAATTACCAAATAAAGACAATGGAAGTCCAAGAGTTTAGTGTTACTGAAACCATAAAAATTGGGTCTAATACTTTTAAAGAAACGAAATAATGTTTGATTTTAAAAAATTTTTTGAAGTCGTTCAAAAAAAAATGGAGCATATACCTACTGGGGAAGTTTTCCCCCTTGGAAAGAAACAAGGTGCGAGAGAGAAAGAAGAATATAGTAGTATAATCTTTTTCCCGCTTCACGTGCCTGATTGGTTGGCGGGGGGACCAGGTACCACGCAGAGCGGGATACATAAATATTCTTTTAAATAACACCGATTATTGTTATCTTTTTAGGGAAATTTTTAGTTTTTAGTATATTTTGTAAATATATTGTTTGCTTTTTTTAGACCTTAGTTTCCCATTTTTTTAATTATTTATTTTGTTTTTTTGTTTAATAAATTTTTTTTTCTTAAAAATATTAAACATACAAATTTTTAAAAAAATTATATAAAACTTTGAAATTTTATTACTTGAAGCATTAAATTTTTGCTTTCTAATTTCGTTCTGTTTATTTTACTTAGTTTTAAAATTGTGTAAATGTATTTACAAAATGGTGCATGCGCAGTTTTTTTTTTGATTTTCCTGAAATGAAAGTTGGCAACACTGTCAACAGTGTTTTGTTTCATGGATTCAGAAGTAAGGATCAACCACTCTGTGTTACAAAAATGCCCCTTTAAAAGCTGAAAATTAAGATGGCGTTGTTTCCAAACGACCATTTTTTAAACTTTACTTTTAAAATTGGGTCAAGGTCTTTGGTTCCCTGACCCACACCAGCGCTTCCTAGTGGAGGGCCACTTTTTGAGAAAAACAGCCATAAGAGAGCGGGGATCTTTACCTATACAATCCATAGTTATATTAACCAAACTTAAAATATTTTTGACGGTATGGTGAAAAAAATAATAAAGATTTCCGTAACTTATGTCCCTTTGAAAAAAAATGAAACTGTGAAGGTCGTTCAAAAAAAATTAAAGAGTTTTTGTAAACGCTATTTATTACAAAAAAAAAATCTTTCCCTTTTTTTTAAATATATTTTATTCAAGAATTACAAATGTAAAAATTTTTCAGGCAGAAATTTGATGTTAAGAGATCGAAATTTTGGTTCTTCAGTCTGACACCATTTATAATAGTCAAATTCGGGAAAAAATATGCCTATTTCTCTTTTTGCCCTCTCGGGAGAATCTAAAATGTAACAATAAATAAACAGGGGTTTTGGCTCATGTTTTGCCATTTTTTAGCATTATGTATATTTTACTTTGTAAATAAGATAACATTCAAATAAGGTTTGTTTTTTGTACCAAATTCTCACTTCAAAGAATAAACAGTTTAAATTATTAAATTTAACCGAGCCATGTGTGGCATTTCTTGTATCTGACAAACCAAATAGCCCCCTAATTGTAGTAGGAGCTTCGAATTGAGCTCTGTATACTTTTGTTGGCCCCATGAGAGTTCTCCAGTCTTTAATTGCATTTTCTTTAGCAAGAATATAGAGATCTGATTGGCCACTAAAAAAATAATAAGTAAAATCGATGTATTTATTTTTCTATGCCCTTCTGTAACTAATTGTACCTTGTCATAAATGTAACCAATCTATTGTAGAAAAACTTATGCTTATGTTCTTCATAATTAATATTAACATAACTTAACTTAATATTTCTTTTTTGAATTCCGGGAAAGAAAGTAAATTTCCTGTCAATCTGGACAGAAAAATATTTTCAGAAAGGCAAACTTTCCATACTCTATGATAAGATATTAAATATTGATTGGTCTGACCCTATTTTAAAAAATTAAAAAGAATCATGCAAAAACTCTATGAGACACTGTATAGATAATAGAGGTTTGTGTACCTAAATCTATAATCCGTAAAACCAACATTTCCTGTTTGGTTTACATCGGAAATAATTAAATGCATAAAAAGAAAACATAGACTTTTTAAAAACTCAAAATCACTATGCTAATTTAAAAAAATATAACGGATTACGGGCTGCCATCAAGACAAAAATTTAGGGTTGGGGGGAAAAGGAAAAATTTCATTGTGAGGGTTTAGAGTACCATCCAACAAGTGATCCCTAAATTCTGGTCATTCCCTTTAAAACAAAGAAAAAATTTCCCCTTCCTTTCCCGGGGATGCTTGTACATGGGGGTAATCATTATTCTGACCCTAATGATGTGGTGAATGCATTTGAAACTTTTCGGCAGCGTTTACAGCAGGCCCAGTAATCGGTCTATTCAAAACGCAGTCGTACATATTCCTAAACATTACTATTAACCAACTATCGGATCGGGTTGTTTTAAGGGCATTAAAGAGATTAAAAATAAGGCAACTTGTGGTCCTGACAAATCCCTTTTTGTTTTTGGTTGAAAAGGACTGTGCCTTGCTTTATTAAAACCTTAGTTTATTTTAACTTTGCTCTCCGCAAAATCCCTTTCCTGAAAAAGGAAGCAAGGGGAATTCCCCGGGGTTTTTTAAAAGGAAAATGTCAATGAAATTGTAAACTATCACCAGTCTCTATCTTGGTGCGATTTGCCAAGGTTTTGAAATTCGTTGTATAAAATGTTTTTTTTTTCCTCAGGTTTAAAAGGGCATAATTTCATCAAACCCAGCTTTGGATTTTTTGAGGGGGTAGCCCCTTGAGCAATCTGGTTTGTTTTGCTCAAAGGGCGGGGCCCAATAGGCGTATGCAGGTCGATGTAATTCAACGATTTTTCAGGTTTTCCGCTTTTTTTGACCATTCCATATTATTGCATAAATTTTATGATGATATGGGTTTTTAGTGCTGATTTGCTATTTTTTAAAATCTTATTTGGGAGTAATCAAGGCAGTATGTCGAAACCGGGGTCATAAATTTTTAAACTTTAGCCACAAGTGGGCCCCACGGGGTAGAAACCCAAAGGGTTCTACTGTTCCCCATTTTTTTTAATCAAATTGATATATGTTGTGATATCTCAAGTAACGAATTGCTTTTTTCGGATGATCTGAAGCTGTTCAGAGTTTTGGGGATCAGTCTGATTGCCCTCATTACGGGGTTTTTAAAATGGGTTCAATCATGGTGTGATATCAACAATCCCCCCTTTAAACCCCCGAAAATGTTTTGTTATGACCTCCAAAAAAGTAAGGTTAATCCTTTTCCCCTTTTCGAGTCCCAAATTGGATAATGCGGGAATTGGCTTGTGAGACATTCAAGGATCTGGGTATTATTTTTGACCCAAAAGTTTTTGCAAACCACATAGACCAGATATGCAAAAGCAATGAGAATGCTGGGTTTTAATAAGCGTAAATTCAAGCTATTTTAACAATATTCAAACATTAAAAACCTTATATTTTTTGCTATGTACGCCGATACTTGAATAGGGTTTCCCTATTTTTTTGGCATCCTATTTCAACAAGTATATCAGTCAATTAGAAAGTGTCCAGAGAAAATTTGTTAAATTTCTTGTATTTAAAAGCAGTGGACATTTTCCACCTAGAGGTGTCGATCGGGTGAGCTCCTGAGGACGGTTTCGATTTCCTTTTAAACGATCGCAGAAAATATTTATCAATCCAATTTTTTTCAAAGTCTGCAGATCCCTTTATTGACTGTCCTAAATTTAAATACCCCAGATAATGTTCCATGTTCCTTCTAGATCTGTCGGACTCTCCATACATTTCACTTACCTACCCCTTTTCTACTAATGTTTTGATTAAAACACCATTTTATTTAAAGCCATGCGCCTTTTAATGAGACCTGTAAGACATTGATGTTGTTGCATCGTTTTTTTAAGAAATGTTGAAGCGAGATTGTTGTGGACTGCTTAGCCTTATTTTATAAGTTTTTAAGTTGTCAAATACTTTTACCATTATAATTTGTGTGTGGATTCTTTTTTCTTTTTTTTCATTATATTACATGCTATGTATAAAATTGTCTTATAAAGGGATTACTGTTAGACAATAAAGATTATTATTATTATTATTATAAAAATGTTCGGCTGCTTCTAGACTAATTAATTTACGTTTGGATCTGGCTATTTTAAAGTTTGAACTAATAATTATGTTGGCGGATTGCTTCTAGTGACACCGGATTTTATAATGTGGGGGTTTTTTAATTCCAAGTGTGAGCTGTAGACTGAACATAATGGGGACAACTTTGGGAAGTTTTGGGGGGTAAATATTAATTTTTAAGTTTTGCTTGATGCATCATTTTTAAATTTTTGAAGGTTAAGGCCAAGACGAACAACTTTTTTATTGTTTGAAGGTTACTTAATTCATCCCGGTTTATGACTTTGAGGTTGGTCAATTGCCAGGTCAGTACATCGTATCAGGCTTATTAAGAGGGCAAGCAATCCCCTTTGGCATTGCTTACATCTTAAACCTAGTTTTATACCCTTCGTGCATATACCTACTAGAGGCAGCCAAGTCGCTCAGCAGGGGAACAAGCGTACAAGAGGAAAAGAGAATAAGTCTACAACCCTTTTTTTCCTGCAGGGTCCTGATTGGTACCCCCGAAGCGTTAGATATAACGAGTTTCTTGAGGGAAATTTGGCTACTACGTATGATTCAGAAAAAAGGGCGGAAGCCCTAAACTATCGAAAAACATTTACAGCACCATTAGCAGGGTAAATTCTCTACTGGTCCTTCAAAAAAAGTTTTTAAAATGCGGTTTTTAAAGACTAAAAAAACAGACTAAAAACAGCTCACTTTTAGCATTAAGGGCTAAGGCGGTATCTCATAGCTCAATTTATAGAGATGCCTATAGACTTGTTCACTACTGGTAAAATATGACGAAATTCAACAAGGCTGATTGTAAAAAAAGCTTCTTCAGAAATATATGTCAAAACTGACATGGGTGGGAAAAAAAATGTAAAAAAGTATGTAATGGTTTAAAAAGTTTATTTACTCTATTTACATTAAAACAATAAAAAGGTATAAAATTATTTTTGGAAAAAGAAAAAAATTTTTTTTTTAAAATGAAACGATAAGGGAAAAAGTTTCAAAAAATAGAAAAACAATATTTCTGACAACTCTATTTCTTTTTTCCTTTTTCTTTCCCAGCTCCCTGATCTTCATTTTTTTTTCAAATTAAAATTTCCTATTTTTCCCTGGTTATTTTTATTTCCCCCATCCTGACTATTCACCTCACTTATCTCCACTTGATATCTTTATCATTCTCCCTAGTTTCAGTCCGCTGGTTTGGCATTAGGGGCTAGTTCCTTTGGTAAGACGGTCCAATATTATATACAGGATATGGTTTCCCAGCTCCCTGATCTCCATTTTTATCAGTTAAATTACCGACTTTTCCCCCTGGTTATTTTTCTCAGTATTTCCACCATCCTGACTTATTTTCTCAGTGATTCCAACAACCGTATATTTCCATGATTATTTTCCTCTGTAGACCAGCCTGATATCCGCCTCACTTTTCTCCACTTGACTTACTTTATCATTCTCACTAGTTACAGTCGCTGGTTTCATTAGGTATAGTTCCTTTCGGTAAGACGGTTTCCCCTTTAAAACAGGATATGGTTTCCAGCTCCCTGGGTTCCATTTTTATCAGAAATTATCCGTACTTTCTCCTGGTTATTTTCCTCAGTATTTCCCCCATCCCGGGTTTTTCACCTCACTTATCTCCACTTGACTATCTTTATCATTCTCACTAGTTACAGTCGCTGGTTTGGCATTAGGGCTAGTTCTTTCGAGTAAGACGCTCCACTATTATATACAGGATATGGTTTCCCAGCTCCCTGATCTCCATTTTTATCAGTTAAATTATCCGTACTTTCTCCCTGGTTATTTTTCTCAGTATTTCCACCATCCTGACTTATTTTCCTCAGTGATTCCATTATCCGTATTTTCTCCCTGATTATTTTCCTCAGTATGACCAGCCTGATATTCGCCTCACTTATCTCCACTTGACTTACTTTATCATTCTCACTAGTTACAGTCGCTGGTTTGGCATTAGGTCTAGTTCCTTTCGGTAAGACGGCTCCACTATTATATACAGGATATGGTTTCCCAGCTCCCTGATCTCCATTTTTATCAGTTAAATTATCCGTACTTTCTCCCTGGTTATTTTTCTCAGTATTTCCACCATCCTGACTTATTTTCCCACCTTTTCCACTTATTTCTAAAACACCTTTGACTATCTTTATTCATTCTCACTAGTTACAGTCGTGGTTTGGCATTAGGTCTAGTTCCTTTCGGTAAGACGGCTCCACTATTATATACAGGATATGGTTTCCCAGCTCCCTGATCTCCATTTTTATCAGTTAAATTATCCGTACTTTCTCCCTGGTTATTTTTCTCAGTATTTCCACCATCCTGACTATTCACCTCACTTATCTCCACTTGACTTACTTTATCATTCTCACTAGTTACAGTCGCTGGTTTGGCATTAGGTATAGTTCCTTTCGGTAAGACGGCTCCACTATTATATACAGGATATTGTTGACGGTAAGGCCTGAAGGGTGCATGATGGGCCTTCAGGTACAAGCATGGGACCTAGGCGTATAATGGCACCAGGTCCCATGATGGGCCCTCGGGGTACAAGCATGGGACCTGGGCGTATAATGGCACCAGGTATCATGCCTCTCGGATGGAATGCTGGCGGATAGAAAGGCTGCATAGGATAGCCCCCTCTACCGGCTGGTAAACGAGGCCCAGGTGGCCATGGCTAAAATTAAAAAAATATATATATTTTAGCTAATCCAATATTTCATGTTGTACAATTATTACAACATGAAATAAACAATACATGTTCTCTTTTTAAAGTAAGGCAAAGCGTTAAAATTAACAAAACATTAAAATAATTCTCTTAAAAACTCACAAGTATAAACAATATTCTTAGAAATTAAAAATAATAGCCACTTGGCGTCCCTTCTTTGGTTATGTAGAAGACTCGTCGCGATGCGAAGGATGTCGAGTTGAAGCAGTTGAACCAAAAAATAAAATATTTTAAGAAGCTACCAACCTCGTAATATCCATATTCGGCATGCATATTGTCGCCATGTGCTCCACTGAAATGGGGGGATCTACTTCGTCTCCGCGGGCTTTTATTTCTGTCTCCCTTGTAGGATCTTTTCGTCGGCGAATGAGCGGTCGGTGATCTACTGCGTCTCCTGTATCTGTCTGTTTTTACTGGCGACCTAACATTAAAAAAATACATATTCTAATTTATTATTCTTTACTGATCTATAGACAACCAAATATATATTTTAGGCGTTCATTGTTTTAATTTCTTTAAAATACACATTTCCACTGGTAAGTATCTTCAACTTTTCCACTGGTAAGTATCTTCAACTTTCTTCAGGCGTGTACTGGATAAGTTATTTGAAGTATAACTTATTCAGTACTCACATTCTGTATAAAGGGTGGTCAAAAGAGATTGGGGAAGTTAATTTCTTGTTGATATTGCGATATTTTTAACATGCTTTCCGGGAATCAAATGAGTTTTAGTGACGAAAGCGACAAATTTAAATGTATAAAAAGACAGTATGTCAGAAAAGTCACAATTTCTTAAATTATTGTAATTTTCAATGAAATAGGGTAAGTAAATCTTAAACTAACACCGCATCTGCTTCATCACATCGAGTCAAACGACGAACGTTTTTTGTGAGGTTTTAGATATTTACACTTTTTTTAAAGAGATGTTTATTTACATAGTGACAGCTACTTTATTTGGGGTTTTTATTTGTTATTAAAAAATAATTGTACTTACCACAAAATTGGCCTGAATAACGATTTTAATAGCATAAATTATTGCAGAACAGAAAGTCTCTAAGTAAAAAAGCTACATTTTATTTTCAATAAGTTGCTCAAAATGTCGTCCTCTAGTTTCTACACAAGCCTTAGTTTATTTTATTAGCAAATTAATCTACTAATAAACGATTAGGACGAAAGTTTCCAATTGTTAAGCTTTTTAGAAATAATTGCTTTCAAAGTTAGTAACTTTGATAGCAAAAATCTGTCAAGTTTTACACATATGTCATATAAACTTTTTGACTTATTTTGAGCTCCACTATCGCCCATTAAAATCGTGAGCATCATACTTTTTACACCCTGTATTTTATCTATATTGTAAGTCCTAGACTGTCTTTTTTAATATTTCATATCACATTTTTTAAATTTGCCATAATAGCAGTTACATGACAAGGTTCAAAATATTTTTTGAGGTTAATCGACATGCAGAATTGATTACCGGAAAACCTTTTTTAAATACTTTAAAGATCCCAATGGTTTCAAACTTTTTTGACCACCCTGTATCCAAAAGCCAAAAGCACCAAGGAAAGAAAGCAAAGGAATTATTTAGATTTCAAATATGAAAATACTTTACCTGGATCTGAATCGACGTTCCCTCTTGTCAGTTCTCATGGGACTCGCATATCTTTTATCACTTCTTAAGCTGCCAGCATACCTTCCTTTATAAGAAAAAAATATATTTAAAAAAAATCACAAAATTACAATGATTTTATTTATAAAAAAGAGAAAAATATTTATAAAACATACTCTTTGTTGTTATTAAGATAACCTACCTGGTGATGTTCCATCCCGACTTGATGGTAAACTTGAGTCCCTCGAACTGCTTCTTTTATACCTACAATATATTCAAAATCTTAAAAAATTAACATTCAACAAAGTTGAAATATATAGGGTCATCCAATGGGGACTGAAGAGGGAGGGACATTTGTGGCTTTCTATATATTGCACCTCTGCTGAAAAAGTGTCATAACTCCAAAAGATTTAAAGTCTCAGATAATTTCATATCTATATTTTAAGTATTTGTGCCTAGATAAAACTAGTGTCATTATAACATTAATAATATCAATGACATACAAACATATACGGTGGCATATGTAGGGTTGTGCAAAGTGGTTGTTTAGCGAAGTATCAGTGTCATATGTCGAGTATTTTTTTTAATTTTCGGGACACTTCATGTATATGTTATTACTTGATCTGAGCATTTGTTTAATTAAAGTGGACACAACATGCTATAAGGTAATTGTTTATATTTCTATATTATTTTTAAACCAAGTATACTCTTTATTTCGCTAAAATTACTCTTAATAAACATTATTTCATTTCTTTTCACAATTTCGTAAATTTCTCGATTTTTTTATCCTTATGTCACAACTCAAAAAAAGAATATTTTTTTCACATTTTAGAATACTGTAATATTCTTACACAATGAAAGTCTTAACACTTTTAAATTGTCTTTATTTATTCCTAATTTGGGACATTACAGTTGTTTGGTTTAAACCAGTATCACAGATAAAACGAATAACACTTATTACATTACTTTACTTTGCATTTCGACTACTCGCTTCAGAAGCCTTTTGAGAGAGAGCGGCTTAACATCCAGACCAAGTATCGGAGAATATAATTTTAACGCATGTGCGCTAAAGATAAGTAATTTAACACGCCCCAAATTAAGGGCGCGCTGTTTAAACGCTAAGCCTGGATATTACAAATACTAGTAGAGCGTAGAGTGTCAAAAACCTTTAAAAGTTACTTAAAGACACTTGCTATTGCATATGCATATTTATTGCAAAATACACATATTAAAATTTAAATATTTTTAAAATTAATTCAGCCACTGGAATGCTCTGTGATTGGTTACAACTTTGATGACGTCACTTGCACGTAAATAAATGTCACAAGCTTTGTGTTGTGTGTGTTTATGTGTTATTTTCGATCTTTAACTATCTAAATAACTGTTTCTCAACCATTTTATATAAAAAACATATTTCAAGTAACATAATTATCCGTTTCGTGTAATTTATTATATCAGTTTCCATCTGCAATTCAATAATAATACCGTTAAGTATAAGAAGAGAAAGTACTAACTTGATAGGTATTTAACTTCTAGAACAAACATCATTCTAATCCAAAAGTACGGTTATAACTTAAAGTGTTTATAAGTTATCTAAAGGCGATATTTTGTTGTATATAAATCGGTAGGTATTGAAAGCAAGATATTTGTATATCTCAAGGAAGTTTAAAGGTGTATGGAAGCCCAATACTGTAGAACAAAATTGTCCAGGCGTGCAGGGCAGCGGGAATCGGGGGGATTGGCCCCGCGGAGTTTGCGCAATAAATAGTAGGTCAGATCCGGAGTTCCATAATTCTTTGTTACTATCTATAAAGTTGACATCATCAAATGTCAAATTCAAGCATTCACTGTTTTTTTTTTATTATTTGTTGCACAAAATTGTTGGTTATTAAACGATAATACCACAGAATATTTAAAATTATTGTGTAATATTGGATTTTATATCATCTGATATAATATGGAAAGAATAGATGGCGCCACTTTACAGCCTTCTATTTAAATGGTCGATATTTTTGGGAGTTTTGTATTTTTACCAAAAACCTTAGTAAATAAATAAAAACATGATTTTTTAAAACTAAATTTCAAACATTGTATGATAGTTTCATGTAGTTATCACCAATTTTGTGATAAAAGAAGGGCAAGATAGTGTAAATGAGTTTAATCTTATCCTAAGATTGTGGTTGCACATTAAAAAGTGAAACTTTTTATGTGCAACCGCAAAGACAGTATGTCAGAAAAGTCACAATTTCTTAAATGATTGTAATTTTCAATGAAATAGGGTAAGTAAATCTTAAACTAACACCACATCCGCTTCATCACATCGAGTCAAACGACGAACGTTTTTGTGAGGTTTTAGATATTTACACTTTTTTTAAAGAGATGTTTATTTACATAGTGACGGCTACTTTATTTGGGGTTTTTATTTGTTATTAAAAAATAATTGCACTTACCACAAAATTGGCCTGAATAACGATTTTAATAGCATAAATTATTATGTTTTAAAACAGCCCTTTTTTATTTTGATTGCAGAATAGAAAGTCTCTAAGTAAAAAAAGCTACATTTTATTTTCAATAAGTTGCTCAAAATGTCCTCTAGTTTCTACACAAGCCTTAGTTTATTTTATTAGCAAATTAATCTACTAATAAGCGATTAGGACGAAAGTTTCCAATTGTTAAGCTTTTTAGAAATAATTGCTTTCAAAGTTAGTAACTTTGATAGCAAAAATCTGTCAAGTTTTACACATATGTCATATAAACTTTTTGACTTATTTTGAGCTCCACTATCGCCCATTAAAATCGTGAACATCATACTTTTTACACCCTGTATTTTATCTATATTGTAAGTCCTAGACTGTCTTTTTTAATATTTCATATCACATTTTTTAAATTTGCCATAATAGCAGTTACATGACAAGGTTCAAAATATTTTTTGAGGTTAATCGACATGCAGAATTGATCACCGGAAAACCTTAAATACTTTAAAAATCCCAATGGTTTCAAACTTTTTTACCACCCTGTATCCAAAAGCCAAAAGCACCAAGGAAAGAAAGCAAAGGAATTATTTAGATTTCAAATATGAAAATACTTTACCTGGATCTGGATCGACGTTCCCTCTTGTCAGTTCTCACGGGACTCGCATATCTTTTATCACTTCTTAAGCTGCCAGCATACCTTCCTTTATAAGAAAAAAATGTTTATCGCACAGCGTTGGGGATAAAATAATTGCAAAATTAAATCAAAAAAGTGATGTTTCTGTGAATTTTGCTATATTAACCTAACAAAAAATAGCTGATTTTAAAGTCGAGGATAATTTGAACCTTTTTTGTTTGACAATTTTTGCTGTTTCTTTAAAAATAAAGTGGTTAAAGTTTCCGTAAAAAACACCCTGTATCTTCAAAGCGGCTAAACCGATTTGAACAAACTTGGGCTAGTTAAAAAGAGCTATTCTTGGGCTATAAATATTATAATATTTAAAATTTTATTAGTTTCACATGTCACCGCTAGAGGGCTTTTTTCGATATTCCGACAGAAATGGTTAATTTTCTCAAAAAAATTAAATGCATTGGTATGATTTTTTTTTATATAAAAAAGTAGCTAAATGATGCTTAAACATGCTAGCGAAAACCATATCTCGATATCTTGTTCCTTATCTAAAATTTAGGCCAAAGAAAATTTTATAAGTCAATATCTCAAAAACTATAAAAGCTACAAAAAAATGTATATAACATAAATTATGTAATTTTACGGATCCTTTAATTTGGGTTTATAATCTTTTCGCCTATATGCAATACTTTACGAATTATAATCAAAAAATCGAATTTTCAGGATTTTTTAAGGTATACCCCTGGAATTAGATTTTTTATTTATAACTCGTAAAGTATCGCATTTAGACGAAAAGATTATATAACCTAAATTAAAGGTTCCATAAAAATACATAATTAATATCCCATAAAAATTTTTGTAGGTTTTATAGTTTTTGAGATATTGACGTATAAAATTTTCTTTGACCTTAATTTTTGGTAAAGAACAAGATATCAAGATCCGGTTTTTGCAAGCTCATTTAGACATTATTTGCTACTTTTCAATTAAACATATATATATATATATATATATATATATAATATATATATATATATATATATATATATATATATATATATATATATATATATATATATATATATATATATATATAAATATATAATATATATATATATATATATATATATATATATATATATATATATATATATATATATATATATATATATTATATATATATATATATATATATATATATATATATATATATATATATATATATATATATATATATATATATATATATATATATATATATATATATATATATATATATATACAGACACAGACCTATTTACCCAACGATTTGTTTGAAAACGGTTCGTCGAAAAAAAAATGTTTCAGTCGTTTCAGATAAAAGGTGTTTAGTTTTAAAAGTAAATTCTTGAAATTAAAATATAACATATACAGGGTGTGCCATAAATAAGATAATAGATGTAACTTTAATTTTTATAATGGAACACCCTGTATATTTTCCAGTTTTTAAACTCTCCTATTAATTCTACATACATATTACGTCCCATATCCTATATCTATCTTACGCCGTTTCCGGTTTATTAAGTGATTTATGTATTTGTTGAGGTTTGGAATAATACTTAATTTTTCGCCACCTGCTTCGTTACCAGTTGCTTTGGTATCCCAGTTCGATAACTTAGCTTGACAAGCAATGTCACATTATAATCAGACAAAATTAATTAATTTATTAAGTATGCCGTCTTTATACACTTTTAGTGAATACGTAGACATGTTGCTAATTTATGGAGAGTGTACGAAAAATGCGAGAAGAGCTACGGCATTGTACAGAGAGCGATTTTCAGAAAGAGCTACCCCATCGCCAAGAACATTTGCGAATGTGGAACGAAAACTTCGAACGGGTGCTTTTCCCAGCCCAAAAGGAGTACCGCAGTTGTGTCCTGTTAGGGAGGAAGATAACATTATCAATGTACTCGCTTTTGTTTCTATCCATCCTAACGCATCAATTAAACGAATTTCCAATGAGACGGGTATTACCATATTTTCAATTCAATGTATTTTAGTAGATAACGGTTTTTATCCGTACAAAATTCATCTGGTACAAAATTTGCGTAACACCGATTACGAAAGAAGGATTGAATTCATTGCATGGATATCTGTGAAGATACACGATGATCCGAACTTTTTAACACAAATTCTATGGACGGATGAATCTCGATTTAATAACAATGGAATCTTGAATCGACATAACAGTCACTATTGGTCTGTACAAAATCCTCACTGGGTTCGCGAGACACATTTCCAAGAAATATGGGGAGTAAATGTTTGGTGCGGAATTTTCAACGGCCGGATAATTGGTCCGTATTTTTATGAAGGGACATTAAATAGAGAAAGGTATTGAAATATCCTACCTGAATTCTTAGAAGATATTCCACTGCATGACTATCTAAATATGTGGTGGCAACGAGGTGGAGACCCGCCCCACAACTCAGCTGAAGTATTATTTTATTTGGACAACAAATACGGAGAGAATTGGATAGGGAATCAGGGTCCAGTCAGGTAGCCAGCTAGGTCACCTGACCTTTCACCTTTAGACTTCTTCCTATGGGGCCATTCAAAACAAATTGTTTATGCGGAAAAGCCATATAACTTGGAAGAATTAAAAAACAGAATATCCATTGCCTACTAAGAAATTCCACAAGAAGTTCTTATACGGGGTGTTGCATTACAAAAATTAAAGTTATATCTATTATTTCATTTATGGCACACCCTGTATATGTTATATTTTAATTTCAAGAATCTACTTTTAAAACGAAACACCTTTTATCTGAAACAATTTTTTTTTCGACGAATCGTTTTCGAACAAATCGCTGGGTAAATAGGTCTGGGTGACCCTGTATATATATTTATTTATATACAGGGTCCTGCAGCTCACCTCCCGTCTTATGTAGCTCATTTATTATTTAATTTAAAATTTTTATATTTTGTAGACGTTGCCTTTAACCTACGGTGCATTTCAGAAAAATAAATTTGGTTATACAGGGTGTCGCAAAAAAGTGTGACATCACGATGGTGCATTCTTTAAAATGGAACACTGTGTATTTTTTTTATATATTTAGGTACCTCTTGTAGTCATCTATCTTTCTCTAAAATTTTGTCAACATCGGTTTATAGTTTCAGAGAAAAAATAAAATATAAAAAAAAAAAACGTTTTGCACCATTGAATTTAAAAATGAATAAAAACACCAATAGTGTTTGATTAATAGAATTGAACAAGAAACTTATTCAATTACATAATATGAGTCAGTTATGTCATGTTTGTTTAATTCGAACTGTACAGGGTGTCCAAAATTTAGTGTCAAACTCTTCAAATTTTAAAGCACTTTATTTTTCTTATTTTAAATATAAGCCCCTGTATTTTTTTAGGTCGTTAGATGCAGAATAAATAAACAAACATTTTTCTAATTATAACCCTATTGAAACTCCTAACACATTAAAAGTTATTCGTTGAAAACTCATTTTGGCGTCTATTTTAATAGCAATAACATTAAATAAAAAATATAGGTGGCTATGAAAAACAATTTATTGACATTGGAGATTATTTAACTTACAAAATCTTAGTTTGACATATTATAAAAATTCGAGTAAATTATTATTATTTATTATTTGAATTAAGTAAATTAAAAAAACCTTTAAATGTTAAATAAAACTAATTTTTAATTTTTAATACTTTTGGCTAACATTTATGTAACTTTAATCAATTTTTAGGTAATAATTAACGTTATTAGGAAACTCTAATGTCAATAAATTGTTTTTCATAGCCACCTATCATTTTTATTTAATGGTATTACTATTAAAATACATGCAAAAATGAGTTTTCAATGAATAACTATTAATGTGTTAGGAATTTCGATAGGGTTATAATAAGAAAAATGTTTGTTTTTTAATTCTACATCTAACGACCTAAAAATATAGAGGGGCTCATATTTAAAATAGGAAAAATAAAGTGCTTTCAAATTTGAAGAGTTTGACACTAAATTTTGGACACCCTCTACAGTTCGAATTAACCAAACAGAACATAACTGACTGATATTACGTAATTGAATAAGTTTCTTGTTCAATTCTATTAATCAAACACTATTGGTGTTTTTATTCATTTTTAAATTCAATGGTGCAAAACGTTTTTTTTTTATATTTTATTTTTTTTCTCTTAAACTACTAAACCGATGTTGACAAAATTTTAGAGGAAGATAGATGACTACAAGAGGTACCTAAATATATAAAAAAATACACAGTGTTCCATTTAAAAAATGCACCATCGTGACGTCACACTTTTTTGCGACACCCTGTATAACCAAAATTATTTTTCTGAATTGCACCGTAGGTTAAAGGCAACGTCTGCAAAATATGAAAATTTCACAGTAAATAATAAACAAGCTACATATATATATTATAACATTTATAGCCCATCAAAAGCTTTTGTCAACTAGCCTAAGCTTGTTAAAATCGGCTTAGCCGTTTTGAAGATACAGAGTTTTTTTTTCCGAAAGCCTTTAAATACCCCCCACCACTTTATTTTTAGAGATACAGCAAAAACTGTCACACAAAAAAGGTTTAAATTATCGACGACTTTAAAAATCAGGTATTTTTTTGTTAGGTTAATATAGCAAAATTCACAGAAACATCACTTTTTTAGATTCAAGATTGCAGTTACGCTCCCTAGATACCATTTTAGAAACTTGAAAATGATTTCCAGCTACTTTTCTTGACCATCAAAAGTGTAAAATATTATTAAATAACAAACAGACCATATTTATTGTGTACAGTCTCCTACAAAAATAATATTTTCAAGCATTGAGAACCTCTAACTTTTGGTAAAGCGTATTAGATGTTATTTGGAACAGCGCTAAATTTGTGATCCATTCAAAATACTGCATGACGAATTAAACTAAAATAAGAAAAATATAATGATCCGTACTGGTACTAGTCCCGGCCCGTTCAACAATCAATTTTTGTTAGAGAGAGATGGGCGAGTTAGACGAGGATGGCATAGAAGAGACGAAGACAAAAGATGTTAATTCCAATCTCGATTTGACTTGTGGACGGGCCGGGCTTTACTTCGCGAGTGAACCACCTTAAAATTTGATTACTTTTTGTAATTTTTTCATGTTTAGGCACCCAACAACCAAAATTAATCATAAAATGGCTCTAGTAATAGTAGAAAGGACTTAAAAGCAGGAAAAACCAATGTGATTACCTATTAAATCATCTGCAGGAATTTTCTGTTTTCTAATTGCACCCGTACTTTTTGCAGGCCCATTGTCAACTATTTCACTGTTTGATTCCCCTTCTATATTTTCGCTTATTTTTGGAAGAGGTTCATTTTCTAAGAATTTCAGTACAGAAAGGTTGAGTTTGTTAAATAATCCTTGAGATTTTGTTAGGTATCCTAGGAGTGCTTCATTCTGAGACAGGGAAGCGTGGTTTTTGGAGAAAGCATTCACCTGCAGGTTGACCTAAGGACAGAAAGTTTATTTGGAAAATTGATTAATGTACCTTCAGGGCTGAGTAATCTTTAATTCATATTAATCAAAAATTATCGATTTTTTTATTTTAATTTATTAATCCTGCTTTTTTAAAATTATTACAAATTATTTTTATGCCAGTTTAAAAAAAACAGTCCATTTTAGAGCTTAAATATTTGTCAGAACGCGCTCCTTGCGAAAAAATTCCTGTTGTGGCTTTTTTCTTTTCCAATCTATAAGTTGCCATTGCCGAAAGTGACGAAATTATCTTTAAGTTGTAGAATTATCTTTACAAATAACAACTGTTACGTCGATAAAAGCAAGCACTTACGCCATATTATTTTAAAGCCTATGTAGCACATGCATTTTTTTCATGAAAAAAATGCATGTTTTAAAACTGTTTCTTACAGATAACTCCAAAAAAATTGTCTTTATCGATATGAAAGCTGATTAAAAAAACAAAGAGAATGGTTTTCAAAAAAACAGTTTATGTTGAATCTAAAGCGACTTACTTAAGGGTATCATTTTTTTGTAAGTACAGTGACGGCCCTTAAATCTTGGGCAAAAAATTTTGACTTTTCCGCCAATTTTGTAAATTGCTTTTTTTTACCTTGTTTTATTTTTAATTACTATAAATAAAGCAAAAGGTAAAATAAAATATTTATATTTTATAAAAACTAACAAATTAATAAATTAAATAACAATTTAATAAATTCAAACAAAATTTAATATCTTTCCAAACAAATTTAATATTTTATTTCGGCCCCGTTTTTTTCCAAGACAGAGTTTAGCCTTCCAGGCATTCAATGGACCAATGCCCGGGCGTGGTTCGGATTTCCTCATAGTTCATTCCAAGTCTCCAAAATGTTATCCTTAAGTTGGTTAACATTTTGCCGGCTTAACTCATTTTCCCTATTTATTTTTTTAACTTATAAGCCCCAAACATTTTCTATAACATTTAAATCTGGACTACATTCGGGCCGCGGTAAAACCCTGATATCCTGCCCTTCCATCCATTCATCGACTTGCGGGGCCGTATGAACGGGACACTTATCTTGCTGACAAATAAAATCTCTGTCCGGAAATCGATCCAGCACAGAAGGAAGCATGATATTCTGTAGTAGATCTACTTCCATCAAAATATGACTTCAGATTCGTGATCAGCGCCCCAAAAAAAGCCTGTCTACTAAATTTCAATAAAATCGGCTGTGGGCCCAATAAGAAAAAAAATACTGGGTTGCCTATTATTTTTGATTTTTAAGAATATTTTTATATTACTTGCTCTAAATAAAAAAAAAATAGTTTCAATTATATTATCATTTTAATTTTAAAAACCAAGCGATTTAAACCTCTTGATATAAATGGTCCTATCTATATAACTTTCAAAAAACTAACCATATTAATAAGTTTTTCAGTATTTTCTAACAGATCATCTCTTCCTTCTATCACATCCTCAAGGTACCTTTTAAGTTTCTTTAACTGCTTTTCCTCCATCTAAAAAAAAATCTGGTAAATTTAAGATGAGCTTATTTCTGTTTCATTTAAATAATTTCCTTTGTGCCCTACCCTAATACCAAGAAGTGTTATTTTTCAGGAAATTTGCAAAGGTTACAATTAACGAGGACGACGATATTTTGCTTACACACACAATTTGTAATACTGATTATTAATTACATCTGTTACCATACAAAGAAAAACGATTTGTTACAAAATGAACAAAAAAATGGTGCCCAAAAATTACATTTACACGACTGACGTTAACAGTTAATTTTCCAACGGTGCCGGCCAATGAGAACGCGGCAGCCAGTTACGACAATGGCGCCAAGTTTAAACTGTAAATCGACCACAGGCTAACAGCGTCATTTATTTTCTTGATAGATTGGTGAATGAATTTTATGATCCTTTAGTTTGACTATGTGATTAGAATAATTATTATTTAGGTATTGTAGATTATTGTATAGGTTTTAAAATAAAAGTTACAATGTCTATGTGTTTATACTATTTTATTAGTTTTTTAAGGTAAATAGAAATATAAATAAATGATATTATACATATTAAATTTTATAATTCAGCTTTTATTGTTATAGTGCCCTATACAGGGTATTTCTAATAACATGCTAATATTTAAGGGGGTGATTCTTGGACCCATTTTAAGAAAAAAACTTCATATGAATGTATGTCCTAAACGTCTTATCTTTTGAGATACAGGGTGTTAAAATTTTAAGAAAAAAATTTTTTTATTGTCATTTTCATACCACTTTAAATATTTTTATGAAAATTGGTGTACGGCGTTTATGCATTAAAGAGCACTTTTTGACCTAAGAAACATTTTTTTATTTCCAACAGTGGCGTCCATACTGGACTCTGACTAGGTATTTTTGAAGGAAAAAGTAGTCCGCCACTGCTTTCTCTTAAAATAAAAATTATTTTTGGAGTCCTCGGTCAATTTAAAACAAATTTGGTTACTTGACTTTTTTTCGTACGATTCACCGTTTTCCCATAAAAAAAATAAATTCACTTATTTGCATCTCACTGGACCAATTACGAGAAAAAACGATTTATGTAACTTTGAACAATAATTTCTTCAAAATGTTTCTTAGGTTAAAAAATTCTCTTTAATGCATAAACGCCGTATAGCAATTTTCATAAAAATATTTAAAGTGGTATGAAAATGACAATAAAAAAATTATTTTTTTCTTAAAATTTTAACACCCTGTATCTCAAAAGAGAAGACGTTTAGGACATACATTCATATGAAGTTTTTTTTCTTAAAATGAGTCCAAGAATCACCCCATTAAATATTAGCATGTTATTAAGAAACATCCTATATATGTTATTTATTTATTTATTTACAAATCAGTACACTACAGAATAAGCTTTTCTAAATGGTACGAAAACAATACAACAAAATTAAATTCCAAACAAATTAAATTAAATTAAACAAACTTAAGGCAAATAAAAGAGAGTAAACTAGCTAAACCATGTAAGGAAGACAGGTCTACATACTTCCACTTAACAATCTTTTTAACGAAATCAAATTAACAGAAAAGATGGCACAATCAGAGAAAAACCTATACTAATTATTAACCAAACGGTCAACAAGCATTACATCCATAGTTAGTTCTGTTACGATTATACGTAAATCTTCAATTATCCTTTGATTCGATACACCTGCAGTTAATTTTTGAACAATTGTCTCTTGTTCGACTTTAGATAATCTCTTGGTCCTTAGTTCATCATGAGTTTCAACAAACTTTACAGTCACAGATCCTAAAAGAAAATTAAAAAGATTAGCTGTAGTAATAACATTATTAAAAAAATATTTACCCTCGGCTGAAATGTTAACCATAATTCTTGAAGGACATGCTCCATGAATATGAATACTACTCATTTCACACTACGTTTTTGAGCTGTGCTGGCAAATCCTAAAAAAGAATAATACCGTACAATAATTATACTTCATTATACATCACTACACAAGCACCTTTGTAATCACTTCTGTTACACTCATATACTTTCTTTTCTTCACCGTGTGCATATTTTCTTCCTGTACGGCAAGTCTACATAGTCTACTTCTCTATTCTCCTGGGTCCTCCAAGCTGAAAACTCTTCAAAATTCCTAAAATACAAAGTAGATTCTTTTATAGTTAAGTTATGAAAAGTACTTAAATGTTTAATCAAGTCTGTATGGAATGGAAAAGAAGTTTGGTTTATGCAGATTGGGCATATGATATGCTGAGTTCTTTTGGATCCTTCTGATGTGGAAACTATATCTTGGTCTGAGTGTTTTGTTCTTATATGTCGGTTTTTAGTCGATTGAGTAATAAAACAAGATTAAATTGAATCATAACCTAGAAATATCAAATAAGAGCAATAAACTTACTTTTCCAGTTCCATATTACGGGTCTAATGGCCTGAAATAAATAACAAAATGCTTTGGCAATAAATAAATCGCTGTCGAAGCTCAATTTCCAATAATAATTCTAAAAAGAACAAGGCGGGAAATCAGCAAACATCCAATGGATTCTACGAAGCGATTTTATCCGATGCCAAACGAAGTGCCCTTCGGTTCAGATTGATGATAGTGCCACAGATAGTGCCTTCTGATTGGTTCGGCACCGTTGGAAAATTAACGTATGCTCACACAGCAACCGAAGTGACCGAAGACACAAACCATCCAAACCATTCTGAGTAGCGATGGGCATATTCGGATGATTTCAATATTCGAATATTCGTATTCCGGAAGATCTTCATATTCGGAATATCATTCGAAATATGAAACATTGACCGATCAACGCCAGTTGATATTCGATATATTGCGCCGGCCGCCGACCGTCGATTTACCCCGAATCGAAGCCTTTGCTTTCGAAATAACGAATTATTCCGGAAGATGAAATATGAATTATTTTATTTCGGCTTTTGATTTCAGTATTTTCAGTCGACAGTTGACTATTTTACTTGTTGGTCGAGTTGTTAGTTGTGGTTAATTGTGGTTAAATTAGTTAGTTTGCGTATTCGTGTACGTTTTTAATTTTTTTGCTGTTATTATTGGTGTGGTGTATAGAATAGTATACAGTGGCCGCCAAAAAAGTCGACACTTGATGGAAAATTTCTATTCTTGATATTAATTTTTGTGTGTAGTATCTGCATTTTAAATTCAAAATTCATTATTATGGAAATGCATATTATGGATTTCCGAGTGGTTTTCAATTTGCTTAAATTTAAATACTTTAAGGAAGTAGATATGAATTGGCGTAATTGGGGAAAATTTGTTAATATTTGATAATAAAGAAACTAAAATTGTCGTTCGATAGACTAATTAGTTTGTTTTAGGACAAAATTATTATAGGTATAATGTCTAATTTAATAATTCAGTTTTTTTTAAACGTATTTTCCCTTGTTTTATTTTAAAATGTTTCATATTTAATACGATTAAAATATTACTTTGCATTACGTTCTTATTTTAAGTTTTTAAATATATAAAAATTAATACGATCATATAATTGTTTTAAATTAAAATTAACCCCTGTATTGACATTTCCATATTAAATAGTTTTGCTGGTTGCCTGTTAATAGAACACTTCAAAAGAAGTTTAATTAATTTTCACTAATTATTAGGCAACCGTTTACATCAAAACCCGCTAATAAAGTGCAATCGACAGAAATTAAGACAATTGTCTGCAAAAAAAAAATATAGTTCAACCGAAATAGGCTATTAAAGAATGCTTTTGATAATTTAGATTTAATTGCATTGCTATTTTATTATGTTCCATTAAGTAATATGTTTAATTATTACTTTATTCAATAGCATAATAATAATAATTTAAATATAAAATTATGGGTAACGAATCACAAGTGGCATCCGAATTTAAATTTTTTAAATGCATTCTTTTGATAGTTTCTGTTTCTCGAACTGGATTGCCCTTTTAAATGAACCAAAATCGAAGAACTATCATCCGATAAGTAGGGTAAATATCCCGCGATTGGAATACGAATATTGAAAGAAATATTCGAATTTCGAAACATTTCTTTAATTCGAATATCGTTCAAGATCATTCGGAAGGTCCCATCACTACTGAGCGAGTTCGCTGATTTGAGATGTTTAGGGTGTAAGAGCGACAAAAAGTTCAGACAAAAACCCAAATTGGAAGTCCATAGGGGGGAGATGTTTAATAACAGCCGAATTAAACCAATTTAAGTTTTTTTTTTTAACCAAATAAATTTTTAATATAAAACTAAAAATTTTTTGTAAAAAAAAAATAATCGGTTTATATGGTACCTTATCGGGCCAAACAATTTACAAAAATATATCAAGACAATTTTGCTTTACCAAAATTTAACTGGTAATTCAAAGTAGAATGTTTTCCCTTTATTTGAACCCCCGTTGATACCATACCCCCTAATAGACTGGTAAATTAATTTTCAATCTTGCTTATGGGGCCTTTTTAAAATAATTTGTAAAATATGATCAAGACAATTTTTTCACTAAAATTTAATGGTATTTTAAAGTGAATATTTTTCCCTTTATTTTGAAACCCGTTGATACCCATACCCCTCTAATAGACCGTAAATAACTTTTCAATATTGCTTATGGGGCCTTTTTTAAAAAAATTTTTAAAATGTATCAAGACAATTTTGCTTTACTAAAATTTAACTGGGATTTTAAAGAAGAATGTTTCTCCTTAATTTTGACACCCCCGTTGATACCCGAACCCCTCTAATAGACCGGTAAAATAATTTTCAATATTTTTTATGGTAACGTTTTTGGAATAATTTGTTAAAAAATATATCAACACAATTTTGCTTCACTAAAATGTAACTGAGAATTTAAAGTAGAAAGTTTCACTTTCAAACGCCGCCGCCATGTTTGCTGAAAAAATCCTTAGGCCGGCCGCATACATGCAACTTTTAGTCGAGCAACTGTTTAGTCGCACGTTAAGGCCGGCCGCATACATGCAACTTTTAGTCGAGCAACTGTTTAGTCGCACGTTAAAAGTATATGGAAATGTATGTAGGTGCGCATATTAGCAACTAGATAGTTGTTCGACTAAATAGTCGTAAAACCACATCGATCGCCTTTTGATTAATCAGTCGCGCAACTATCGCGACGGTTCAATGAGTATTGGGTGCGCATACGCTCAACTGAATAGTCGCCCTGCGGCTATTCAACAAGCATAAATCGATAGCGACTGAATTGATGTATGCGCACTTCGGCGACTAAACTGTCTCGTCGTCATAAAACCCACAAGACCCCTTTCGACTAAACAGTTGTTTCGACTAAAAAGTTGTATGTATGCGGCCGGCCTAAAAGTATATGGAAATGTATGTAGGTGCGCATATAGCAACTGGGATAGTTGTTCGACTAAATAGTCGTAAAACCACATCGATCGCCTTTTGATTAATCAGTCGCGCAATATCGCGATTCTTGTGTCCATGATTATCCATGCTCAACATATGCAAAGACGCAACCGACTAAACAGTTGCTCAACAAAAGTTGTATGTATGCGGGCCTTTAGTGTATACATGGTTACGGCGGAAAGAAAAGCTTTAAAAAAATGGAAAAAAGTTGTAAAATAAATATAAAAACAAGTTTTTAAAAGGTTTTTGACTTATAGTTTTATTTTTGGTAAACAAGTTACCTAATTTTTAAACTACCTTCCTATAGTGGGGTCCCACCTGGAAGGATCCCGTAGGGTTTCGGCCCCGAACCCCCCTGGCTTGCCAACCACCCCGCTCTCCTTTGGCGAGCAAGTCCTCACTACGTGTTTGCCATGTTGGCTATCACGGTTGTTTGGGGTTTTGAAGTTTTGGCTTAGCCTGAAATCTGGCTTAGCGGAGTGGGGTTTGAAGTGACTGAGAAGCTGGGGCCCTTGCCAGTGACTCGGGACAATCCAGAAATCGGATTTTTAGTGGCTAGGCCGAGAGGCCGAGGATGGGGTACCCGGGTCCTTCCTGTAGGTACCGGGTACCATCCTAGTACTTAGTCCAAAATTTTAATTTTGGTCTTTGTGGGGCCTTTGGAGAGCTGGATCATACCCAGATGGTCCTCGGATCAGAGGGTTTGGATGGTTTTCGGCTATGAGGTAGAGTTTTTTGGCTCTTTCTTTGATAAAAGAATCAAAGGGTGTGAGTTCGAATTCTCTTTGAATTTGCATGTTGCGTACAAACCAGGGGACGTTGGCCGCATTTCTGTACATGCGGTTTAGAAAAGAGGTGAGTCTTGACTACCTTCACTGTTTTCCTCCTCAAGAGTAGTCGCTTGAAAACTACTTCCAATAATAGAAGGCACAAAATTGGTAATTATTGCATATACGGTTTTCTTCTATTTTTGGATTATATGGTAAAATTTTTATATAGTCATATTCCAGTGTCCTTAGGGATTGCAAATATACTACCGGAGAAGAGAAATTATGTGTTTTAATATTTTTTATTTTAATTTGAAAATTTAAAATTACCATTGATTTTCTCCATATAATGCGAAAACTCCCATTATGACAAGGAACGTCAGCGTGCATGTTGCCAAATCAGGCTTTTTAATACGTTCCC
>JAHBCN010012263.1:0-27180 GCA_019359885.1 Listronotus oregonensis
CCACCCAGCCATCTGCATCAACACATTCGTCTATCGCAGATTACTACAGTAATGCTTTAAATAATAATGATTTACCAAAATTTTTTATATAACTTAAAACTACAGAAAAATTAAGTTAACGTTGTTAAATCCCTTTTTTTTTCTATATTTAATTTAGATCTTAAAACAATTTGTGTAACCCTTGTTTTTAATTACTTTAAATATTGGTTAAATAAATGCTTAATTTATGTATGTACTTACCTGAAAAAAATTTTTTTTAAAATTTCCCAATATAGCCATACTTTTTTTAAAAGGTATAATGTATCCTAAATTTAAAAATTTATGTGTTAAAAACTTCAAACTTTCATACGACTGTCCTGTAGCTAAATAACGCAAAGTTGCAATTAGCCGTTCTTCAGGAGAAATAGATTCACGCATAACAGTATCTTGTTTCTAAGATATTGTTTTTAAGATCTCTACAAATACCTACTTTTGCTATACTATTTCTCTTTAGCATCCCCATTTGTTGCACAGTTTATTTTAAAGTTTATTAAATAAAATTTCTACTTACTCAGTAACTCATTAAAAATTGGACCGCTCATTCTTAAGTAATTCTTTAAATCTTCCTGTTCATTTTGTCTCAATTCACGTGCTAATAGCACCGTATTTTCCTCGTTCTGAAAGCCAGGTCTTAACTCATTTTTTCCTTTTCTTTTTTCTATCATCCTTTTGACTGATTTTTAAAATGCATAAACCCATCAGAGCAATATTTTCATATTTCTTTAAAAAAACAAACCCCCCCTAAATTTTTTTAAAAAAAAAAAAACACCCCCCAAAAAAAACAAAGAAACACGTCGATTTAGATATGGGGGGGGAAAGTTTAATTTCGTATTTAAAAAAATTTTATCGGTCACCTCCTAACCCCCTTTTTAAAACCCTCACTTTGATATGTCAAATGGCAACCCCCATAGTGTGAAAAAAAAATTTAAAGCGGAAAAAAAATTTTTGCTATCCAACAGAAAAAAAGAAACTTTAAATCATACAGAAGCGACTTAGAAGTAAAAATGTGTGTTAATTGGTTTATCGTGTTCAAATAAATTTTATCAAATGAAAAAAATTTTGGCCCCCGTTATTGGAACAAGCTTGTTTTGAAATTCCTCGAAAAAGTGTGCATTCATTCCAATTATTATTTTTTGTTTTACCTGCTACAGCAAAACACTGCAATAGAAATTTTTTTTAAAAGACGTTTGGAAACCCCGTTAAATATTACTGTTAGGATTGTCATTTTGACATCTTAGTTTAAAATTAAGCCCCCCGATTTTAAAATGGTGTATACTCAGCAGAGAGAATAAAAAATAATTTTCCTAAAAGGGGCTGAAGATCGATCGCGCGTAGAACCGCCAGAGTATTAAAAAAAAGGGGGCATCAAAATAAAAACGTGGGGCATAAATATGTAATGGAATTGCTGATAAGTGTATTTCTACGGGTTCCGTGCAAAAATTTTGAAAAAGAATTTTTTTTTTCCATACAAAATAAAAATTCTTTGAACTCAACGAAGACGATTATGTAGAAGAATAAAAATTTTAAAAATTTTAATGTGCCAGCGAATTGACGAAGACCCTCATTTGATCAAAAATATCTGCTTTTCTGACGAATCAACTTTTTTTCCTTAAATGGAATTCTTAATAGACATAACTGCAGATATTGGGATAATGAAAATCCGCACATATTTCAGGAAGGACATACTCAATTTCCAGAGAAATCAACGTTTGGGCGGTTTTATGGAAACGAAATTATCGGGCCATTCTTTTTTGGAAGAAAATTTAACTGGGCAAAAAATTTAAAAACCCTTTTTAAAAACAATCCCTTCACGTCCAAACTTTAAAATTTTTTGGTTTTGGTTTAAAAAATTTTTTTGGCTTTAATGAAAATTTTAAATTTTCAATTTTTTCCCCAAATGGCCCCCCCCAAAAAGTTTTCATTTCCCGGGTGGGGCCCAAGGGGAAAAGGGTTTTAGGGGAAAAAAAATTGGCGACGAGGTCCCCCAATGGCCGGGTCCCAACCTTTTAAAAACCCCCCTAAAACTTTTTTCTCTGGGGAAAATTTTAAAAAAAAAAAATAAACAAAACGGGCCCCCTGAAAATTCAAGAACTTAAAAAGTAGGGGAAATTCACTTTGGGGAAAGCAGAATTAATAACAAATCCCCAAGGCAAGAATTTCAAAAAGAACCCCTTTAAATTTTTTTTCCCCCAAAAAGGGGGGCCCCCCTTTTGAGGGGTTTGGGGAAAAAAAAATTTTTTGGAAAAACCGGGGGGAAAAAAAAACAAAAATTTTTTAACCCCTTTTTAAGGGGGCCCCTTTTAAAAACCAAAGATTTAAAAACCCCTTGGGATGTTGGAAGGGGAAATTTTAATTTTGGGTTTTTTAAAAAAATTTTAACAAAAAGGGGGTTTCCATTTGACATATCAAAGTGAGGTTAACTGGGGGGTTTGGAGGTGACCGATAAAATTTTATCAAATACGAAATTAAACTTCCCCCCCTTTTTTAAATCGACGTGTTTCTTTTTTTTTTTTTGGTGAGTGTTTTTTTTGGGGTATTTAGGGTGGTTCGTTTTAAATGAAAACACTGTATAGCCTGCACAGTGCAAAGATTTCACCGACGAAAGAGGGATTTTGGACCACTTAAAAACAAAATCGTACTACCCCGATGTCAAAATATAAAATATCTGCCAACTAATTTTGGGGCAGCGGAGGTTCAGGAATTGATCGTCTGACCAATTGCGGACTAAGTATGTTGGTCTGTGGGGAAAAAAAAAATCAGATCGCCCACAGACCCCCAAAAAGGCGGATCCCCCTATGGAGATCTCGTTATCGACACCGCCGGCCCCTAGGTTGCTTCGTCTATGGGGGCCCTTCAAACGACGCGGCATCGCAGTCAAACGTTTTAAGGGGTGCGTCGCCGAGCGGCACATAGGGAATCCCCCCCTAAATCTTAAGGGGGGTTTAATTTTGGGTTTTTATGTACATTTTACAGAAAAAAAAAAAAGATAACTTTTTTAAGAAACCAATCTGCAAACTCTCCAAAGTTTCAAAAAATTTTAATAAGCAATCTTAAAAATTTTTTAATTAAATATAATTGCAACATTAACCCAAAAATTTTTTTTTCAATAAAAAACCCCAAAAAAACCCAGCCACCAGCAAACAATTTGTTATGGCTTTTGGTTTAAAATGACGTACAGCCGAATACAAGGAATTATGTTTTTTTCGTTTCATCAATCTCACAACCATTACATTCCAAGTAAAAAACACTTAACATTATTTTTTTATAAAAACCCCCCCCTTTAATGTTACAAATTTAAATTTAACTAATAACAATTATTACTATCGATTATTAAAAAAATAGTTTTATCATACTTTGAATTTAATTTAAAACCCAAAAGCAGTATTTTGAAATATTTTTAAATTTTTTTTCCCATCAAGCCTATTTGGTTTATTTTAAAATTAAGTAAATTCGATTTTTAAAACCAATCAATAAATACTAATTGTAAAAGATTAACTCAGAAGATCGAAAATGAATCTGAAGAAAGAAAGGCCTCTTAATATTTTTCTAGGCGTGAAAAAATAAAATAAAATAAAACACAATAACTTTTTTAAAAATAATGGAGAATTACATAAAAAACATTAAGTACTTAATCAAATGTTCAAATAACCCTCCATTAACAGCTAATGAAAATCCTAACCGATCATAAAATTCATTGTTTTTAAGCTGATTTAATTTTAAATTTTAAAAATTTTTTTAAAGACACTTTTTTAATGACCCCACAAAACATTCATCGTAAAACAAATATTTCTTAAAAAATTCCTATCGTTATTTGCTCTTTCCATCATTTTAAAACAAAATGCCATTCTTCGCTCTTCATCTCCTTCCTGCAACTCTCGATGTTTTTCGAATTTATACGAATAATATTTGTGTTTTTATAAAGTGCGCAATACCGTTGTATGATGTTTATTTACCTTTTGCCCAAGAACCCTCGTACTAACCATTTTGTTTAACTCCACACTCAGTAGAGTATTAAGATCTCTGTTCTCTTTTTCTTTGGCTCTATTTTCAATACCCTGAGTTAAACATATACAATTATTTGGGATTCAACTCATCCAATGCTTGATTGATTCCTTGAACGGAAATACGCCATTTCAGGTAAATAATAATAATAAATATAATTTTATTGGGGTTTACCGTAATGCAGTTCATGTTTCTAATATTTTTTATTTTTTAACATCTGAAATATTTGTTTTCTTTCTTCTCAAAATTTATGAACATGTCGCACAGTGACTGGCTATTTGCTAAAAAAGTAGTTAAAATTTAAGCACAGTTTCAAGAAGCTACAAAGACACTAAGTAATCATTCTGCTTCTTAAGTAATATTTTTTTACTAAGAACATCAAAATTGTAATGAAACCATTATTTAGAAGTAGAAGGTGTAAAATCACTCGCAAAGGAATTGTTAGCAGGACTAAAGAACCGCTTCAGTTTTATGAAACAGAATAATCTTTATTGGATGGATTACTTACCGAAAAAGAACATAAGCAAAAAGTTATTTAAAAGATAATGGATGTCTTAACCAGCGTTTCTCAAGCGATGGTTCCCCCTAGGGGTTCTACTAGGCGACTAAAAAACTTCAATTTTCACATGTTAAACTGTTATATGTTTTGTTTTAATTTTGACAATTTCGAGTGCAAATATAAATAAATAAAAACATTATTTTAAAAAAAATTTAAATTTTGATAAGTGTGAATTAACTGTTTTATCTAAAGATCATTCCAATATACTATCAAATTTTTTAAGTGTTGTTCCTAATCTGTCAGTAATTCCCATTTCAAATTTTAATTTATTAGGAAGTGCTTTTTCGTCAAATGAAATTGAATACTCAATTAATAAAAAGACAGAATTTTTAAAATCTCTTAGCACCAAATTAAAATTTATAGACTCACATATTTCCTATTATTTACTAAAATATTCCTTTGCCATACTTCGAATGTCTTATTTGTTAAGATGTTCACCTTGTTGGAAATATCCAGAATTACTTTGTAATTTTGATAATGTATTACAAAGTTTAGTTCAAGACATAACAAATTGTGATATTAAATTAAATTCTTGGTTACAAAGCACTCTTCCAGTAAAATTTGGAGGTCTTGGAATAAGAGATACATCCACCCTGTCTATTTCTGCCTTTTTAGGTTCAATCAATGACTTGTCAGGTTTACTTTCCCCAAAATTTTACCTTCCTATATTCTTGAAAGACAGTAGATAATGATTTCAGCAATTAGTTTTTGTAAGATGGTTATCTGTTTGCAATCTTCCCCCAAAATCAACCAACAAGAATTACCAAAAAAACAGAAAGATTTTTTACCCCTTTTTTAATTTGCCAAGCTCGTCACAAATATATTACAAACATGTGCCAGACAAGTGAAGATAAGGCACGTCTACTTGCTCTTCAGGCCCCTGAAAGTAATGCTTGGATTAACGCACTTCCATCTTCGTCCTTGGGAAATTTGTTAGACAACAAAACATTCCATATTTCCATCGCTCTCAGACTTGGTCTGCCTGTGTGTGGAGAGCACACCTGCGTTTGCGGCGAAAATGCTGATATTTATGGCCTACATGGGTTAAGCTGCAAAAAAAGCGCAGGGCGTTCTTCTAGACACAGTCAGATAAATGACATTATCAAAAGAGCTGTGATTTTAGCTAAAATCCTTCTGTATTAGAGCCTCTTGGAGTTGCAGAAGCGATGGAAAACGGTAGATGGAATGACCTTAATTCCCTGGAAATATGGAAAACAATTACTTTGGGACGCTACTTGCAGCCATACACTTGCAAAATCCTATCTGGACAAAACTTCTAATTTTGTAGGTGCGGCTGCTCGTATTGCCGAGAATAAAAAACATCTGAAATATAAAGAGCTTGAAGAACGCTTTATCTTCATTCCTTTTGCTGTTGAAACTTTTGGTCCTTTGGGTGATGAGGCTAAGGATTTTATTAATGAAATTTGCAAAAAAATACAATGCAAAAAATCTCGAAGTTTCATCATCCAAAGAATTGGTTTAGCTGTGCAACGGGGTAATGCAGCATCGGTCCTAGGAACAATCCAGGAAGACCTAGGACTTGATGAAGTTTATAATGTTTAAATATAGATTAAGTTATTTATTTAATTTTAGAATATTGTTATTTGGTATTTATAAGATTATTTAATAAATTTCCACTGTTTTTATCTCAATTTGTGATATTTTCAGATACATTATCGGTATCGGAGTTAAAGGTATCGGAGTATCGGTAACGGTATCTGAAATGTGGTATCGGCACAGCCCTAATAAAATGTTATACCTATACTTCTTGTTTCTAGAATACATAACTAAGGTTTCTATATTACAGGTTTTTGTATTGTCGTAGCCTAAAAAAACAGGTAAGTACTATCTAAAATACCCTTTTATAGTACCTACTATATGGTTTTATATTTTTTATTATAAGTCCCATGATATTTTCATATTTTCTGTTCTGTCCAAAATTTTATTAAAAATAAGTTACATACCCAACACACCCTTCTTGTTTCTAGAATACATAACTAAGGTTTCTTAATTACGGCTTTTGTATTTTCATAGCCTGAAAAAATCGGGTAACCCGTAAAATACGGAGCACCTGGCAACCCTACCTCCGATAAACAAGTAGGAATTTGAAACAATTTAACATCCTTTGACAAAATTGACTTTTAACTCCCCCTGTTTTCTTTATTACGTTTTCGTCAATGGCTGACTTACTATTCATGATTAAAACTGCGTCTTAATTGTACCCATTTAAGACTACGAACTACCTAACAAGAATCCTAATTAACGTAAATCCTTTGTTTAAGCTGTCTTATCAAGCAACGCCAAACTTTCTTAGTCGGGGAGAAAGAGTTAAATTTAGTAGCTGTAAGCGTTATTTGGAAAAGACCCTTTGGTAAAAGATTCTCATTTAAATTCTCGCACTTACTAGCGGGGTTTATCACAAACTGTATAGTTGATCCGATGACAGTTTCAACGTATAAAAACATCCCATCTCTTTTAAGTTAATGCGTAGCTTTTAAGCTTTTTAAAAGAAAGGAAACAATAAAATAATTTAACGCATATAAATATCTGACCAAGTCAACAATCCATGTTTTTCTGCCTTGGAAAGTGACGTCCATTAAATCTTAGGCAAAAAAATTGTAAAATTTTGACTTTTTTGCCAATTCTTGTAAATCGCTCTTTTTTTCCTTGTTTTACATTTAATTACTATAAATAAAGCAAAAGGTTAAAGGAAATTATTTATATTCTATAAAAACTAATAAATTAATATCCTTTCAAACAAATTTAATATTTTATTGCGGCCCCGTTTTTTCAAGACAGAGTTTAGCCTTTCAGGCATCGAATGAACTAAAGACCGGGCGTAGTCCGGATTTCCTCGTATCTCATTCCCCGCCTCTTAAATTTTATACTTAAGTTTATTTACATTATGCGGCCTAAACTCAATTTCCCTATTTATTATTTTTAACTAATAAGCCCCAAACATGTTTTATAAGTATAACATTTAAATTCTGACTACGTGCGGGGCACGGTAAAACCCTGATACGCTGCTCTTCCATCCATTCATCGACTTGCCGGGCCGTATGAACGGGACACTTATCTTGTTGAAAGATAAAATTTCTGTCCGGAAATCGATCCAGTACAGAAGAAATCATGATATTCTGTAGTAGATCTATATATACCTCCGCATTGAACCTTCCTTCGATAAAATAACATACACCAAGTCCTTGTGCACTCAGCCACCTCCAAACATTTACCGAAAATCCCACTACTCCTCCTTTTGGGTATATTTTTTATCAAATTGTGTTCTTAGGCCTGTTTCATTAAATCCCACTTAGCACCACTAAAACACTTTTTCATCGGTAAATAACCAAAAATAATTAAGGGGTTTAATTTAACAAAGCTTTTCTTTTTTTCTTTTGAAAAACCCTTCATTTTTTCCTTTTTGAATTTAGGCTGGTTCTTTGTTTTTGCTGTATTTAAAATTTTGGGTTTTTAAAAAAAAAAAGTATTTTTTTCTTGTTCTTTTGGACACTCTTAGAAAAATTTAATTCATTTTTTTAAAAAATAAAATTAAATTTAAAATTTTTCTTTTTAAAGGTAACCCTTTTTTAAAAAAGGGGTTTTTTTTTTTCCCCCTTTTTTTTTTTAATTTTTTTTTTTAAAAAAAAAAAAAAAAGGGTTTTTTTTCCCAATTTTTTTAAAAAAAAAAATTTTTTTTTGGCCCTTTTTTAATTTTTTTTTTTTTAAAAAAAACCCCGGGGGAAAAAAAATTTTTAAAAAAAAATTTTTTCCCCCTTTTTTTTTAAAATTAAAAAAATTTAAAATTTTTTTTTTTTTTACAATTTTAAAAAAAAATTTTAAAAAAATTTAAAAAAAAAACCCTTTTTTTTTTTGGGTTCCCAAAAAACCCTTTTTTTTAAAATTTTAAAAAAACCCCTTCCCCGAAAAAAAATTTTTTAAAAAAAAATTTTCCCCTTTAAAAAAAAAAAAAATTTTTTTAAAAAAAACCCCAAAAAAAAAAAAAAAGGGGGAAATTTTTTTTTTTTTTTTGGGGGTTTTTTCCCCCAAAAAAGGGGTTTAAAAATTTTTTTTCCCAATTTTTTTAAAAAAAAAATTTTTTTTAGTTTTTTTTTTTAAAAATTTTTTTTAAAGGGGAAAATTTTTTTTTTTTCCCCCCGGGGTTTTGGGAAAATTTTTTTTTTTTAAAAATTTTTTAAATTTTTTTTTTTTGGCTTGTTCCTTTTATTCCCAAAATTTGGGCCCCCTCAATTTTTTAAAAATTGTTTTTCCCCCTTTTTTTAAAAAAATTTTTTAAATTACCCCTTTTAAGTTAAAATCTTTTTTTGCAATTTTTGAACCCCCTTTTTAAAATAAAGGGTATTAATACTTTTTAAAAAATTTAAATTTATTTTAAAAAATATTTGAAAACGGACATCTTTTTTTTTTTTTTTTTAAAGGTATTTATATTTAGTAGAAGGTGGCATAAACCTATTTTAAAAAAGAAAAAAAGAATTGCCCAAGATTTAATGGCCGTTACTGTACATCAATCAAAAACACGAGATATGTGAAGTCTAAGATGACTTTGCCAAGTCTAAGATAATTGCCAACCTTTAACCTCAAATTTTGGCACATATCAGCACAGCCTTCTATAACAAAAGAGCCGTGAAGCAAGAAAGGCAACGTTGCAAACAAACCCCGCCCTGGGCTGGTTTAATTTAATGGTTCTAAGCAGATTGCACTAAATAAGTTTTTTATGAAATTTTAAAAAAAATACAGGATTATTTTAAAAATAAAATAAATTTAAAACTATACTATATGGCCCTTAAAAACACTAATGTGTCCGGAAAACCTAAGGCCATATTAAATTTTTCGGAACCTATTATTTTTTTTAAATTTTGCTAGCATTTAAAAATATTAATTTTTAAGGCTTTATTCTTATACTGTTTAACTGTTTTTTGCAAATAAATTAATGTAACTTTTAAAACTAAGCTAAAAATGTATTAATCAGTAATTTTTGTGATAATTAAAATCAACCTAAAACAAAATATCTAAAATAATATTATTAAAAAACATAATCTGTACTGAATAAGAAAGACAAGTTTAAAAAAAGCAAAACTGGGTTCATTGTTCGGGTTTTACACTACCTTAAAACATGGAAATAACTTTTTTAAAAATTTAAAAATTATATTTTTTGTGAACGGTATTTATATGATTTTCTTAATATAGTCCTGACGATATTGCTTGGAGCTAATATTTTTTTGTTGCACATCTACACACTTATCAATGTCAAAATAAACTTATTATTTATAAATATATTTGGTAACCTTGTTCGTAAATATAGTTATTACATTAAAAATTTCTTTAATACACTTATCCCGTCAAAGTGGAAAGCTTTCTTTTTTTACATCTTTTCTAGGCGAGTTCGAAAAAGTATTTAACTGAGTTTGTAATGAAACGGAATTGTTTATATTTTTGGTATAATTACTTAATAAAATATTGCTTAAAATAAGGGCAACTTTTTGATATAGTTTCTTTACTTCTGTATCGCACCTACACTAGTCTTCAAAGGAAATATAAAAATGTCCACTTCGAAGGCTTGCAATAGTTAGGGATGTTAATAAATTTTGGTTAAGTAAATATATATAAACACAAGCAATGATCAATATACAACTATATATTTTTGACACAAGAGTCAAACACTGCATATCTCCAATTTTTTAGGTTTATTTTTTTGTCAATTTCCTCCGCTTTAAAACTACTAAAATCAGTAATAAGGTCGTTTTGAAGAAAGCTTTCAATCCTATGTTCTTGTTCGTAAGTTTCTACGAGGACTTTCCTTCTTTCTTCAGGGTTTCTTTTTGAGGAACTTTTAGGATTTGATAAACATTTCGGTTGGTTCTTATAAAGCCTTGGTATTGCACCATGCTATAATTTAGGGCACGTCAAAGGAAACTCCGGAATTTTTCCACTTTTATCAATATATGTTTCAGTTCTCAAAATGTCCCTATTATCAAATTGTTTCCAACACACCACTGAAGAATTAGTCACCGAAAAATTTTCTCTGTGAATAGCACGCAACCAGACCTTTTTATGTTCATCGTCTTTAAAAAAAATATATGTTGTTTGAGGTCCCCCTGTTTTAATAACGCTTTCGTAATTTGTTTTACATCCCGGAACGCAACACTTTCGCGGCGTATTAAATATACATACATACAATGTTACAAAGAAACTGAAAAACAACGATTTTTAGTTCACTAATGCAATATGCAATACTACACTACTTTAATTAGTCCTTAATTTAAAATTATAGGCTGCTATTTTTATTTTTAAAACACAAATTATTTTTGCGTATCAATCGTTTGCGTTTACTTTTCAAACTGCATTCAAAACAAGGCCGACCAAACGCACGTGTTTTGCAAGCCTAGTATGCTGTGTTGCCAGATCTGCTGCTTCATAGCTCTTTTAGTTTTGGATAGCTGTGATATCAGGCATTAAAAAAAAATATTGATGTGACATGAGTACCTTATAACGTCTCAAAAATATTACTGCAACAATTAGTTTAAAACCTTAAAAAAATAGCGTGAAGTATTCGTGAATGACTGGTTTAAAACGGTTGTTCTATTTTGAGAAACCCGGCTACGCCGTCGTGCTCGAAAAATCGCGCGTGTTTTAAAGACCTTTATTCACTTATACTTAAATAAACTATTCTAGTTTTAAGAAACGTAATTTTATATTTTTAATAGCTTTTTACCACTATATGTGACAGAAATAAAATTCATGGTTTTTTTGGGGGATCAAGCCAAATCTCCCTAATCTCACGTAAAAGGGAGAGGGGTCTCGCCATTATAACGTATTTTTTGTAAGGGGAAGATTTATCTTGTTAAAAATGCAAATTATTAACACTGAGTTCCATAGCTCCATTTTCATCTACTTGATTTTCAAAGATTGGACAATAGAAGGATATCAGGGTATGTATCACTTTTTTCAAAAGGTTCAGATACGATTGGCCAGTTAAATTATCTTCCAAAAAGAACGGCCATTTGATATATCAAATTGAGATTAGCTAAAGATGAGGAGGTTGTTGATACAACTTTATCAAATATATCATTACAATTCCCCCTATAAATCTTAAGCGACTTTCTACGACTAAATCTTTTTTTTTTTTAGTAAGATATTTAGAATGGTTCGTCTTAAAATGAAAGCACTGTATTCTTTAAAGTCTCTTATATTACTCTTTTACTCACTTATAATTATAATTACTGACTAAAATCAGGTGTTGCTTATAAACAGCGCCATGTAAACCCTTGCCGGATTCTTTTCTTTGTTAGCCTGTCGGTTCTAAAAATATCACAACTTACCTAAGTTTCAGCACACGTTTAAGTAACTTTTATAACTTTATATTGATCACTCTTACACCATTAAAGTTATTAGCTCCCAACTTCGGCACGTAATGAAAGTCGGGGGAGAGAATTTCAAGAAACTCGCCCTACATTTCTCTTATGTACAGGGTATCCCATTGTTAATATTTTTATACGGTATCCCCGTAGTTGTTATTAAAATCAAAATTTAAAAATTTTTACTCGCTTAAGAGATACGAAGGAAAATTAAAAAATTGGTAATTTTAGAATGACCTATATATTTTTAGTTAAAAGAGATACAGAAAAATGTTTTTATAACAGTTTTTTTTATAATAATTGCTGAATAATCAACTGTTTCAAAATAAGTATTCGCGGTCAGATAAAAGGGTTATCGGACCCAACCATATTTTTTTGAAATGGAAAACCGTGTATGATTTAATTTTTAAAGATAGCATATTATTTTTTTTTAAATATAACACAGTATGGATAATAGTAGTTTTCTATGCAATTTATTTAAATTTTATTACTTTAATCCGTAGGTTATGACACAAAAGCTAGTATTCTAGAAAAGAAACTAGGAAACTAAAAATTATTATTATTATTTTTTTTATCTTGGGACAGTCCACGAAGGCTTATGCCTAAGTACTAACGTACCGTGGGTGTCTTCAGTGTGGTGAGAGGGAGTTTGTTCACACGGGACTTAAATTTTTGGAGATTGGGTAGAGAAGGAAAAACTTCTGCGGGCAGCAGGTTCCATAGTCTTGACACTTTAGGGATGAAGGAACGAAGAAAGCGGGAAGTTCGGGGCCTCTCTAATTGAACTGTAAAAGGATGCATAAAAGTTGCACTACGTGTTGCTTTGTTTGGAGCTGCCAGAGGAGGAATTATACTGGCCAACCTTGAGCAGAAGCTTAGAAAATACCTATAGAAGAGCGAGATCCCCTACAGCTCGACAGTGGGCAACGAGGAAGCCTTTCTGTGATCGTTGGATCGTTAATAAGACGAACGGCTTTTCTTTGAATGGAGTTCAGAATGCTAAGTGTTGTAGGGGACGACATTCCCCAGACATGAGAACAATATTCTAAAGTGGGTCTGATTTGGGATACATACAGAGTGTACAGATTGGAAGAAGAGAAATATTTTCTGGCTCGGAAGAGAAATCCAATCTTTTTTGAAGCTGCCGAAATTATGGATAAAATGTGTTTGTGCCAGTTGAAGTTATTCTCAAAAGTAACGCCGACAAGATTAAACGACTCTTTGTTCTGCAGAACTTGCCCGCTCATATGTAAGGGATGAGCATTTGCAGACTTTTTTCGCGACAGCGAACATGACTGTGTTTTCGAGGCATTAAACTGAACAAGATTTTTGGCGCCCCAATCTAAGATAAGTTTAAGGTCTTGTGAAAGAGATATCTGCATTGACCTGCGCTTGTTTTCGAAATCAGGATTACACGGTGGCTTAAGAAATTGAATACTAGAGTGGAGGGTAGCAAAACTATGAATGGGATTGATTGTGGAAGAGAGAAGATCGTTAATGTGTAGAAGAAACAGCGTGAGTGCCAGCACTGAGCCCTGGGGCACCCCAGCATTAATTTGGTAGAAGCTGGAGAAATGACCATCTACACTAACTGATATACGTCGATTAGAAAGAAAACTGAAAAGCCAAGAGCAAAGCTTAGGTGGAAGGCCGTAAGAAGGAAGTTTGTTAAGAAGCCTATCATGCCAGACCTGATCGAAAGCTTTGGATATGTCAAGAGCAACGATCTGGGATTCACCAAGAAACTCAAGGGACTTGTTCCAGTTGTGTGAGACAAAGGAAAGAAGATCAGCTGTGGATCTACTGTGACGGAATCCATATTGTCTATCATGTAAGATCTTATGTTTTTCCAGATACTTTAAGATTTGGGAATTAATGAATTTTTCCATTACTTTGCAAACAGCTGAAAGCAGAGATATAGGTCTATAGTTGGAAGGGAGACTTTTGGATTCTTTTTGGGGACAGGTTGCACCGTGCAGCTTTCCAACTCTCCGGGAAAATGCCCGTGTCGTAAGAGATTTGAAAGAGGCGAGTTAAGATGGGTGCAAGCTCGGGAGACATTTTTTAAGACGATTGCTGGTATGCCATCCAGCCCAGACGATTTTAGTATTAAGAGAAAAAGAATACGCTTGATCTGTTTAACTTTAAAAATTATTCGGACATTTTATGAGAAACAGGGACACCTGTTGGAAGGGGAAGATTAATAGAAGGATCAAGCGTAGAATTGGCAGCAAATTGTTTGGCAAATAGTTCAGCTTTTCCTTTCGTAAAACAAAAAGAAAATATTTTACCTCCATTACGGTTAAATTTTAAAAAGCATAATCTAAAGTTAGTAATTTCTCAGAAAGTATTTTTATAATTCCACTGTGCAATGAACGTCTACAAAGTTAATATTTAAAATATTAAAATGGAAACTAAATAAATCATTATTTTTAAATTTAGGGTAAATAAATTACGTTTTTTATTTATTTGTACATAAAAAAGTAACTTTATAGTATACATTTCGTATTATTAAAGGGATCCAAATTTAATAAACCAGCAAATTAAGTTTGCCATGGTAATTATTATTCATTTTAAAGACTGCATTTGATGACATTGGTGTACATTCGCCCCTTAACTAATGCTTAAATTCGATCTGTATCAAAATGTTGTATGGTCAAAGCGCTGTTGCCAGTGTTAAACCCAGTGGCGGATCTAGGATTTTCAAAAAAGTGAAACATGGGATCCACACAAATCATGTACCAGATATTAAAGGCTCTAAAAGGGTTTTTTCGTGACTCTTATCAAATTTTATTGTCAAATTTCATATTTCGCAAAAATATCTGCCTTTTTCTTAAAATTAAAGGCATCCAAAATATTATCAAAGAAAATTGTTAAGGGAACATTTCAACTGGCTATGGTTTTTAGAAAAACATAGATCAGGGATTAAACGGTAAAATTTGATCAAATTCACGAAAAAAAAGCAAATAGAGGATTCAATTTTGAAACTTAGATTTTTCTCTTGGAAGGCATCCAACAAAATCAACTTTTTTCATAAATTCCAAAATGATTTTTTTTACCAAAATGTTCCCTTTGAGGTCATTAGCATCTTGTATATATTTATTTATTTATTTATTTATTTTATTTATTTATAATACAACTACCCAGACAGAGTTTTCCAATTATAGGGTAGGAAATTCGACATAAATATTTACAGACAGATTATATTGATAATAAAATACAGTGTTTAACAATAGTTACCATAAGATAAACAAAGAACAGTTCTCAAATATACACACTTTGTAAATTATAATCACTTTTCTTTCATATTTTTAGACCAAAAATAATCAATTAACATTTAAATAAAAGCTTCGTAATTTAAATAAACTACAAGAAAAATATCAAGATCATGCTTTCTTTTTTCATAGTTTCTACACATTACATGAATGGGCGAAAACATAAGTAGGTTTGTTCGTGGAACTGGCAAATAAAAAAAGGAATGACTAATGCGAGTCTATAGGGACGGCACGTGAAATTTAATTTTACTTAAAATATCAGGACAATCTATTTTATTGTTTAATAATTTATGAAGAAAAATAATTGAAGAGTATTCTCTACGTCTTGAAAGAGTCACTAAGTTAAATCTATTTAACAAAACATCATTTGGAACGTAGGTGGATAAGTACCATCCAGTTTAAACCAAAGATATTTGCAAAACGTCTCTAATCTTTTCTAAGCTACGAATGAACTTCATAGGCCGGGTAGCAAATAAGAGAGCCATACTCCAGCTTAGAACGCACAAAGGCATTAAACAGAACAATTAACGAATTTATATCACTAAAGTCCCTTGAATTACGCAAAATAAAGCCCAGCTTCTATAAGACACCCACGGTACGTTAGTACTTAGGCATCAGCCTTCGTGGACTGTCCCAAGATAAAAAAAAGAACTTAACACAATTTCATTAATATGATTTACAAAAGACAACTTAGCATCAAAAGTGATTCCCAAATCCTTAAAGTGAGAGCATTTTTGCAGTTCATTTTGGTTTATTTTATAAGGAAAATTAATCGGAATCATTTTCCGAGTAAACGTCATCGTACAACATTTTTTTATATTTAAAGGCAGCTTATTTTTATCACACTACCGACTTAAAGTATCCGCGTCATCCTGCAGACACACACAATCCTCCCAAGAGTCAATTTGACAATATATTTTTAAACATCAGCGTAAAGAAGTTCATTGGGTTTAAATGTTTGGTGATGTCATTCACAAAGATGTTGAAAAAAAAAGGTCCAAGGACTGAACCTTGCGGCACTCCGGGAAATAGCACGTATGTTAAAAGACTGAAAGCCATGGTACTGTACAGTCAGTTGCCTATTAAATTTAAAAATGATTTTATAAAAAGTAGTAAATTATTATTTAAACCAAAGCTATGCAACTTTGCAAGCCAAATACCATGGTCGAGCTGGTCAAACGCCTTAGAGAAATCGTATAAATAACATCAACCTGACCACCACAATCCAGACTTTGAGATATATGCTTAATCGTTAATAGGTTGGTAATTGTTGAGCGATTTGGAAAAAGCCATGTTGATCATTAATTATAGTCCGGGTTTAAATGTAAGCAAAAATTATTTTATGTAAAACTATTTCAAAAACTTTGGGAAAATTATTTGATATTACAATTGATCTATAATCCCTTACGTTACACCTATCACCCTTTTTAAATATTGGGGTATCCTGGCGCTCTTCCAGATCTCCGGAAAACAGGAGAAACCCAAAGATAAGTTAAAAAGATCAGTTAGTGGTTTTGCGAAAACAGTGGCACAGTCCCTAACGAAAAAAGCCGGGATGCCATCTGGACCAGCAGTGGACTTAGGCTTGAGACCCTTAATTGCCTGCAATACGACATTTTCGTCTACCATAGGTATATACCATAGTTATATTTGGTATAAGTCCTATATCTCCCTTTTTAAAAATTAAAAATTTGAAAATTCTAGATCCGAAATTAGTCGAACCAAACAAAAAATCAAGGGTTGTAAAGAGTGGTATCCACGGGGTTAAGCCCACAAAAATTACCTTTTGATTTTGTTCGAAAACGATCATTTTTTCTTTTAAAAAATAAATAAAAAAGATTTTTAACAAAAAGCAATGAATTTTCTATTTTTAGTAATAAACTTTAACCTTATTATAAAAACCGTATATATAAAAAAATCCTTTTTATTAATCTCACTTCCCATCAAGACACACATTAAAAATCATGAGCTAAGCCAATGACGCAGAAGAAAGCTTTCTCACGCCCCGAATGTCTGCGCAGCAATTGGTTAGCCGGGTCACATGATCTTTCTCTAGCGTGCAGAGGATGGGAGTAATTCGCTTTTCACATCTTCAAGATAGTCACTTTCCACTTTTTGAAAATGTGAGATCGCTCACAAAAATAATATATTTTTGCCATCAAATCATTTTTGGGCTGTGAATATTAAAAGACATTATATTCATAACTAAAATGTAAAAAGTATTTTTTAATAGTTAACCTTGATTAAAAAATAAAACTCATAACAGTCCAACTGTTAGCTTTTCATTTTTGGAAAAAATCCACCCCTACAGTTGTAACTACCGTACTATTCGTTCCTTGTTGCCCATAGCTGATGGAATAATTTATAAATAGTATCTCTTCATTGTTTGTTAATTTGAGAACGTATTCAAAAATAAACAGTTTGGCATCCGTTGATAAGAAACTCCAAACAAAGCATTGACGAGCTTAAGGACTTAAGTCGGGCCCAATCTTGAATGGAAACCATTGAGAAGCAAATTTAATCGTGGATAATAAGGCGATGGATAATAAGTGGCCGGTCGGGAAAAGCGTAATGAACAAAAATTAAAAAGTTAGAGAGGATTAAAAGTTATCGAGAACTAAAGAGGTATGATTAATTTTAAGGGTATTGCTAGCAATCGGTTTTTTACGAGTTGTTTTACGTTAAATAGTAATTTACGTTACAAGGGAGGAATGTGCCAGTTTGAGTCCTGTATGTTCTTTGATGCCCGACGTGAAGCGGAGGCGTTAAATCCAAGGAGAAAAAGTGCACTCCAAAGAATGTTATAATTTTTTCTTTGCTTATTCTTTGTAATATACATGCTTTATTTATTTAAAATAATTTTGTTATTACCAAGTTAAAATATTAATTTTTGTCACTCAAGATTGTTTCTTCAAATCACAATAAAATCGGGAATAACAGGAAAATTTTTAATGCCTTGTCAAAAAGGTTAGTGCATATTATAATATATATATATTATATATATATATATATATATATATATATATATATATATATATATATATATATATATATATATATATATATATATATATATATATAATAATACATCTATTCTCTAATATTAATTTTTATATAGATTTTAAAAATAATATCATCCATACAAAATCCAAATGGTACACCAGTTAACAAGGATGACCCTGACTTAAACCATTGCACGGCATCCTACCTATTTCCATAATATTTGTTTTAGTGATGAGTGTACATTTTTTCTCAACGGTAATGTTCATAGACAAAATTGTCGTTTCTTTAAAAGTGTTAGATAATGTTATGGTTTCAAATTTAAATCTGGACTTCCATTCTTTATTTGTTAATTGATAATAATTTATGTGATTTATCTCTCAACCGTTTTCAAGTGATAACAGTTATCACTTGAACACGGTTGGAGATACATCACTAACCAAAACGTTGTGTATGAATTAACAAATAAAGGCAATGGAAGTCTAAGATGTTAGTGTTATTGAAAATTTTCGTTATTGGAGTGACACTAATCCTTACGTCTTCCGGGAAACTAATACTCCATATTCAGAAAAAATAAACGTTTGGGCAAGGATATTGGGAAATCATATTGTGGGGCCTCTATTCATTAAACAAAATTTAACAGGGGAACTGTATTTGAATATGCCGGAAAATACTATTGACCCTCTAATAACCAAAATCGTCGTAGCGAATCCTAATAAATTTGATATGGATATTGTATTCTAGCAAGATGGAGCTCCACCACACTACTCCAGACAAGTTCGGAACTATTTAGATGACAATTTCCCCGGTCGTTGGATTGGCCAGCTTGCTCGCCAGATTTGAGACCTCTGGACTTTTTTCTATGGGGCTATTTAAAGCAAAAGGTGTACCGAACTGAGCCGCTTCAATATTAGATATACGACAGAGAATAACAAATATTTGTAGAAATATCGCTGTGTTTGAAAATGTTCGGCGTAAAATTTGAGAATGACTGTTTTTGTGTCAAGAAGTTGAAGGCAACCATTTCCAGCATCTTCCCAACTAAACTTAACGTATTTATTTGAATTATGAAGTTACAAGTTACATGTTAATATATTCAGGTAATTACAATAATACCATTTTGTAGTAGGTAAAGGAATTGACTTTATATTCTAGGGTTGTAAAGTACCTGTGAGGATCTTTAAAATGATGCGCCACAAGACAACTGTTTTCATTTAATTTTTTTCCAAGATGGCGCCCCGCAGCCTTCTTGAAATTTTCATCTGTCAATTTTACTCTAAAATATAGTATTCATGCATCAATTACATTACCTTAAGTTTTAATATTTTGAATTGATGCGTTCAAAAAGTAAAGAGGGGGGCATTAAAGAAAAGCACTGTATTAGATACACCAGAATTGTTTATATTTTAAATAGATTTTGAATAACAAATATATATACAGACGATTTTAAAGACTGTTTTCCTGTGCACCATTTTGACAAAAGGCAATAAGGATGGCTTTTAAACGAAAGCGTTCTTTTCGAATTTTGAAATATATAGTTTTGCACAAAAATACGCACTTTTTCTTCCTTTGCTTCTTTCACAACTTGCACACAGCCCGCGGCCCCTTTTTTTCTTATTATAAAATAAATCATATTCCAAATTTTAGCTGTGTGCCTCACACGTTAGCCAAAATGGCTGCCAGCTCTTAGACTATAGTTCTAGAGATAACAATTCGCATTTTCTGTATTAAATAGTACTTTAAACACATGCCAGCAGACTGTAAACACTCATTTTCACCGAAATTACAAAGAGGGACGCGTAGACTTCGTTTCACGTTTATGATATATGAAGCTTAAGCCTGCTAAACTTTCAGCTTTGTACACGCATAACGGTCCAAAAACAAATTAGCCTACCTGACGGTTTTCCCCTTGACAGCCATGGCTACGTTAGCTTGCCCGAGGGATAAAACATCCCTCTCTTGTCCAAAATGTAAATATTTAACGGTAATTATGTACACACGCCCTCCGGCACTTTGTGGTTACTTTGATTTAATTACCGAGTTATTTGGGCGCGATCTAAAGCCCGATCCGCTGGGTCATCATGTGAGGGTGTAAAGTGCTTCTAACCGCACCGTTAAAGCTTTAGTGTGTTCAAGTGATAATTGAGTTTTTTGAAATTAACTAACTTTAGGCAGGTGCTATACCGGATATATTTCAGAAGTGCTTCACTCCTATCAAATATTTGTTGCTATTTTTTTTATACGGTTAAAAAAAAAGGATTAGTCTAAGCAATAAGTCGAAAATGTAAAAAAATAGAGGTACTGCTAAAAATACACGTGCGATAGCTCATTTAATGCGGACTTATGTTTAAACAAATTTATTGAAAACGTTTATTAGCACAAAAAAATTGCAAAGGTTATAAAAGGAAGAAAAAAAACTAGTTTTTCGCTGATATTTTATAAATTATTAATATTTTACAAATAAAAAAAAGATTCTTAAAAAAAGGAAATAAAAAAAATATAGGCTTTCGTAACTCTATTTCCATTATTTATAATTTTAATTTAACGCTAAAAATAGACCTCCGCGCGACATTTTTGATTTCTCGCGCGGTGATAAGGTTTTAAATATTATTTAAAAAATTTTAAAACAATGTTGGTGTATTTAGAGCACTTTAAAGAATGTATTTCCGTAAAAATTTAACTTAAAGGTAATTTTTCAACAAGGCTATTTGCCACCATTAAAAATAAGCTTTAAATTGTGGTCATCATATCAGATAATAGTATAAAGAAGCATATTCCTCTATAATATAAAGTAAAATATGCATATTTATTGCAAAATATAAGTATTAAAATTCAAATATTTTTGAAATTAATTCAGCGATTGGAATGCTGTGTAATTGGTTACAATTTTGGTGACGTCACTTGCAAGTAAATAAATGTCACAAGCTTTCTGTTGTGTGTTTTCAGGTGTTATTTTCGAACTTTAACAATCTAAATAACTGTTACTTGACCATTTTATATAAAACACATATTTTAAGTAACATAATTATCCGTTTCGTACCTTAAAATGGACATAAATTTTGTGCGAGTCGATCACAGAAACCTACCTGAGATAGACGCATTTAAGATTGTGCGTTTCTTTAAAAATAACGCTGACTCCTATGCTGCAGAACTCAAAAATATAAGCACCTCTAAAAAATTATTTATTTACGTGTTCATCATCATTCAGTATTTCTCAAAATCTTATTGTAGGTTATGTTTATGGAGTGTAGAAATATAAGCAGTACCATCTCTTATGGGAGACGAATTGAAAAAGTGTCCAGCTGTAAGCAGTAAACAACACAGAGATGGCGATCCTTGTCTCTCTACAATCCATAGTTATGTTGTTACCAAGAAATTTATGGTCTGCTTAAAGTGTTTATTAGTCATTTAAAGGCGATATTTTGTTGTATACCGGGTGTTTTAAATTCGACTCTCACCATTGGGATCTCGGAAACTATAGGAGATACGAAGATGGTTGGGGCAAAGTTGGACATTTATGTGACCAACAATATACCGTTTAGAAAGTTTGAAAATTCCGAGTAATTCCGGAGATATCCGGAAAAAACGTATCCCGAGAGACGACAACCTCATCGAACTTTATTCAAATTATTGGATAGAAACCTCGCTGAGTATGGTTCGTTTGAAAAGCCCAGACAAAAATATGGGGACAGAATGGATGAGGAAAGTAAAGAAAACATCGTAAATAAAGGGATAATTAATGTTAACATTCGTTTTAGGACGCAAAGTACCTAATCGATTATCTATTCGGAAAAATGTTGACGAACGCGGCAATTTTCAAATACATACCGGGGATGCGTCGGCTTTATAGAACTTAGTTCGAATTTAGGAATTGTTACTTGCAATCAACTGTAAAAAAAATATTAAACCGTTTATGAAAAACTAATACATATTTTGTAGATAAATACGAATCGGTAAATCCACACGCCAGATAAAACTGATTTGGATGTTTCTTCGCACACGTCTGTTTGGAGAGAGATCAGGAAAAGTGGTTTCAAATGCTACAAAATCCACATATCGCAAAAACTGCACCCTGGTGATTCTAAAAGGGGCGTTACAATTTTGTGATTGGCTACAAAGGGACCCGATTTTCCAGCTTTTCTAGTAAATGTTATTTGGACAGATGAGAGCACTTTCACCAATTTGGAATATTTAATCGAAACAATGAACACATTTGGAGCATAAACAATCCCCGGCAGTTTCGAGAATTACGACCCCAAGTGCGATTCAGTCTTAATGTCTTGGCAGGCATTTATAAAAATAGAATTTTGGACTCATTTTTTCAACAATTTGAACGCTAAATGGTTTATCAGTTTTTGACGTCAACTTTTGAAGACTATTTAGACGATTTACCATTAGCAAACTACAACAGTATTTGGTTCCAACACGATGGTGCTCCACCTCCCACAAGAAAAAGTCTCTGATTATCTTTCCGGGTTTGGTGACAGGTGGTTAGAATAATGGCCGGTAAGATGGCCAGCTGGGGTCTCAGATCTCAATGTCCTCGATACATTTTTATGGGGTACGTTGAAAAACCGAATTTATGGGCAAGGCGAATACCAAAATATCGAGGAACTTCAACTCAACATCGTTGGGGAATTTGGAAGATTAAGAAGGAGAGAAATAAATCGCGCAGTTAATAACATACAGAAAGAGTGACGATTTGTTTAGAAAATGACGGGCAGCATTTTGAACATTTGTTATAAATTTTTAGTTAGTTTTTATAATTTTCTGTTATTTAAACCATTCGGTTGTATTTTGTTGTCTAGAGGCTTTCAAACGAACCATACTCAGCGAATTTTTTCTATCCAATAATTTGAATAAAGTTCAAATGAGGTTATGTCCTCGGATACGGAGTTAAGATACACTTAAGATACGGAGTTAAGATACACTTCCGATGTTTTCACACTGTTCCTATCATTCCTTTTTAATAAAGTTTTACCATATCTCGTTTTTCTTCATTGGTGAATTCCATTTTTAACGACACCAAAACTGACAGTAAACACAAAATGTCATTTACGTCACCGATTTGAGAAACCCACAGCCAACTACGTTATAAAAATATTCTAGTTAATTTTCGGTTTTTTCCAGGCAACAAGGGTAACTTATGATACATCGTTGAAAATGTGAAAAAAGGGCCATTCAAATTTGTGGAATTCCATATGGCCAAAGAAAAAAAAGTTGATGATGGTTCGGAAAAACGAAACGTCAGTTGCAAAACTGAACACCATTCGATAGAGCGGAAAAGTGACAATGCAAATGTTTTAAATTTATTTTGGAATTCGTTGAAAAAGAAACCCAGGAAAAAAATAAAACGATTTTCCAAAATTTCGTTTTTTCCGGATATCTCCGGAATTACCCCGGAATTTTAAACTTTCTAAACGGTATATTTTTGGTCACATAAATGCCCAACTTTGCCCCAATTTAACCATCTTCGTATCTCCTATAGTTTCCGAGATCCCAATGGTGAGAGTCGAATTTAAAGCAGGATATTTGTATACTTACATTAAAGTGATCTTCACACATAAAACATTTCAATGCGATATATAGCTGTTTGGATCTCTTCGAGGTAATTGTAACCACTTTTTTCGCCTTTAATGATTTGTTGGAACAGATATAAACAGTTTTTGTGGTGTTTTCAGAAAAGTATTGGTACATTGTGGCACTATACACCATTTTAGCCAATAAACTGAAAAATTATTAACAAAATTCACTGTAGTTGCACTCGTATTTACTTGTTTACTTGCATATGACGTCACGCGAAACATGTGTCGACGCCATTACAAAGACCCAAAGCCCAAATTTTATAATTTAAACTTTAACATTGAGTCTTATTAAAAATACAGCAGATTTCCCAGAAATATATAATATATTGTGTTTGTTAGCTACCAAAAAATAATTTAAAATTATTTTTCAAAATCAGTCAAATAGCCTATTGAGGCCATAGAAAATCAGTGAACATTTCTCGGTAACGAACTCCATTAACAGTGACTTAAATTTCTCGGTCTCAGACCCTTTAAAAAAAACCTAATAAAACCCTATCAAAAATCAAAAAAAAGGAACCATAAAAAAAAAAAAAGGGGGCCCTTTTTTAAACCCATTTTTTTTTGAATTAAAACCCCTTTTTTATAAAATATCGGGGAAAAAGGGAAAATTTTTTTTTCCCTTTTTGTTTATAATTTAGTTTTTTTATGTACAAAAAACCTTTTCACACATTTGTTGGGCATTAAGAAATTTTTTAAACATATCACAATATTTATTTTTAAACAATTGTTAAAAATTTTTTTAAACCCAAAAAATTTTTTTTTTTTTACCTTTTTAAAAGTAGTAATGAACGGTAGAGTTTGGCATTTCAAGTATTTATTATTACCTTTTTCTATTTTCTTATTTTTTTATTTAAAAAACCAAATTTATTATTTTTTAAATATTTATGCCAGCCCACAAAGGCTTGTATGAGGCCTAAGTATTACGTACCATGAGTACTAGGTTTTAAGATATTTAACCCATTTTATCCCCCTTTCTGTCAACGCTGTCCAAGCACCAAAACAAGCAATATTGTATTTCACGGCACCTTTAATTTTGTTGTTTCTAAAAATAATTACAAAATCATGTTTAATAAGACCCATTAAAAAATATTGGGCGCTTTAAAAACGAATCCATAAGCAAAGTGTCTATATAAAAAAATGTTAATTTTAGAGAGATATGGGACAATATGGGTGCTTTATTTAGCACAAATTAAGTAAGGCGTCATTTGAATAATGCACCCGGTATTTATTATTTGTTTTTCAAGATTTGAAGACGCCGTATTACAAAGCATTAGTTATATAGGGCTGCCATCACCTAAATTGACGACGCCAAACAAAAACTTTAAATACCCCTGACATTTAGGTAAAATTATAATTTGTCGTCCGGAAACACAGAAAAATATTTTAACAATAAAAATAAAAACATCTTACTTAACAGCTTATTTCTTTGTCATTTCTTTAATGTTTAACAAAACTTTACAAAATCGATTAAACCACAGCACAACAAATAAAATACTCTAATAATTGGTTAGGTACTAATAAATTATGTACTCTTTCTAAGCTAATTTGGTAATAAAAACCATTAAGAGGTTTTCACCTACTTCTTTTTAATATACGGGGGGGCCCGAATATGGGCAATCTCCCCGGAATCTAAAAAAAAATTTAAAAATATTATGATAAGTTCCCTAAATTTTTTTTAAAAAAAATTTTCGGAGATACAGGTACATAACGGACCCCCCCGAAAATTTTTTGTTTAAATAATTTTTTAAAAAAAAAAGGGAAATTTTTAAATTTTTTTTTTAAAATGATGGTTACAGAAAAGGGTCTTCTTTAAATGAACCCATTAAATCTTTTTGGGTTTTATTTAGTTTGCCAGGGACGGACTAACTCTGACACAATAATAGAAATTTTTTTTTAAAATTATAAAAAAGGGGTAACAATTTTTTTTTTTGGGAAAAACTTTAATTTTAAAAAAAAAAAAAAAGGTACTCTTGATTTACATCAAAAAAAAAAATTTTTAAACGAGAAATAAAATATCATGATTGGTAATTTTTTTAAAATTATACAGGGTGTTTTCTAATTGTACGTTAATATTAGGAAATCAATTTTTGGGTTTTTTTTAAAAAAAGAAAACTTCATAAAAACTATTCCTAAACGTCTTAACTTCTGAGATACGGGGTTTGGTAAAATTTTCAAAAATAAATATTTATTATTAAAATTTGAATACCATTTTTTATTTTTTAAAAAATATTTTGGGATACATGTACCCTGTATAAAAAAGGGGTTTTTTTTTTGTCCACATTTTTTTAAAAAAAAACGGTTTTGGACAACGATTAAAAAAAAAAATTTCCTTTTAAAAAAACCCAAATTATTTCAAATTTCCCTTTTTAAAAACCCCGTAAATGTTTTTAAAAAAAATTTTCCCCAAAAAACCCAAAAAATTTTTTTTTTTCTTTCGTAAAAACCCCGTTTTTTTTTTTCAAAATTTTTTGTTTTTTAAAAAAAAAACTATTTAAAAAAAAATTGTTGAGCCTTTTTATAAATGATTAAAAAAATTTTAAAAATTTTTTTCAAAAATGGTCCCCAAACTAAATAAAAAAATTTTTTAAAAAGGGTTTATTTAAAAAATTTTTTAGTAAATCATATTAAAAAAAAAATTTTCCCCTTTTTTTTTAAAAAAATTATTTAAACAAAAACGATTTTAAAATCCAAAGGGGAAAAAAATTTTTTAAAACCCTTTTTTTTTTTTAAAAAATTCTAAAAAATTTTAATTTTTGGTTTTCCCAAAAATTTGGGGTTTTTTTAAATTTTTTTTTTCCCAAATTTAAACGGGGGTTTGCTTGACACCAAAAAAAAACCCTTTTTTTTTGTTTTTTTAAAAAAAATTTATTGTAATTATGAAAAACCTCAAAAATTTGCTGTTTCGAAGGCAATGCTTTAATATTAAAGCAGCCCCTTTTTAAATTTAAATTTCGGAAGATGATCCTTTAAAGTTCGGATGCAAAAATTTTTCCCGGTATTTTATAAACAGTTTTTTTTGCTTCTTGGTTTTTTCCTATTTTATTAGGCATCAAAAATTACAAAACTAATAAAAACATAACAATCATTAATTAAGAGAAATACAAAACATTTGTGGAAATAGTCAAAATAAATCTAACCCTAAAAAAATATAAACAAAAAATAAATTGTGCGCATGTCGATTCTATGCGGTATTTTGAGTAACACGCGGAGCTATCACCTCGTTTAAATTACTCCATGCGGTAATCTAAGTACCACCAGTGACGTTAAAAATCATTTTCCGCATAACGTAACTGTCAAAATAGCGCTTCTGTCAATTCTGCATGACGTTGCAACACCACCCATAACTC
>JAHBCN010012264.1:0-27093 GCA_019359885.1 Listronotus oregonensis
TCTGCTCCGAGAAGCTAGCCAATATAATTCCTACTCTAACAGCTTTCAACAGAGGATCACATAATGCTACTTCTAGACATCCCTTTACACTCCAACTTAAAAGGCCCCAATTTTCCACTTTGTTTGTTTCTTTATCCCTAAAGTGTCTACACTGTGGATTGTGGAACCTACTTTCTGTAAAAGTTTTCTCTTTCCTTTCAAACGTCACGAACGGTGCTATAAGCCTTTTTGGACTATCCCAAGATTCAACAATACAATCACATCTTATTTGCTGAAAAGATTAGCAAATATACAGGCCAAAGCTCAAACTTATGTCTTTTCAACAGGACAATTTTCTATGATCTCATCTTGAACGTATTAATTTAGACAATTTGAAGCTTTTAGCGTAAATCTACTCTTATGGCCTCCTTAACCTACAGGCCTTTCCCAACGGAAACTAGGAATATCTGTGATATAACGAGGAAGATTGCTAGGATTATCGCCCGACCCACAAACAGAATGCTTTAAGAAACATAGTCCAAATGATCTGAGACATAACACACCAAGAAGACATAAATCACATTCTTATGTTTATATTACTATTTTTTAAATAAACATAAAACTAATTAAACGATCGCCAGAACACAACTGTCAAAATTTTAAACATATTTTAAACTAATCACGTAGCGGACCCTTAACATATAAAACAAATATGCTATAATGACAAGAAGGTTATCCCTAATTACTTTAAACCCATAAATTCTAGTAATTAGACAAGCTCTCTCTCACAAAATGTGCTAAAACAATTTTAGCTCACCCCAAGCTGTCACAACCTATTTTTAAACTAAATTATTTTTTTAATGTACTAGATATAATGTACCATCAACATTTTAAAACCGTAATTTTACCGAAAACATCCTGTAACTATAATTAGATTGATACATACCAATGGCCATAAAGTTAATTGACCATGACGATAACAATGTTGGAAATAGCTGTCCTATACATTACTCTTTGGTGTTATTGGGGAATTTAACATTTTTTCACATTTTATAGAATGAGTTTAAATATATCATAGACTGTGTAACTACTTTTATATCCATATTAGAAAAGCAAAAAAGATATGATTATTTTAATAAATAGTGTTATAACTGCAGACTACCTTTAATTAAAATGTAATGCAAATACCTGGACACTTCTTCTAATGCCCTAATTTGTTTAAACTAATAATAAAGATAATATTCTGTTAGTAGTTGGATACTCAATTATGACCAAAGAAAAAGGATTATGAAATTAAAAGCTGGTGCATTAGACATTTCTGAAATAAATAGTTATGGCTTACTAGGTAAATTTCACGTTATTAATTAGAGTATTTTAAAAACTTTTTGGTAGGAGTATTTCCCTAAAGACGGCTTACCAATTAAAACGTTATATGCTTAAATAAATGAAGGCAATGCAAGTCAAATAAATATTTTAAATTAGTAATTTCTATAAAAACCTTTTTTAAATAATAAACACTATAAAAAGTGTTAAAATACGTTTGATTTCTGCTGACAATACAGGGTGTTCAAAAAATGCACGGCCAAATTTTAGGAGGTGACTCCTCATTGAAATTTTTTTAATAATGATGAGCGAGACCGGTGTTGGTCTTGCGGTCTTGGTCTTGGTTTTGCAGCAAGACCATGACCGAGACCAAGACCATGAACGCCATTTCGCTTGCACGACCAAGACCAAGACCGGGCTAGTCTTGGTCTTGGTCTTGCAAGCTTGGTCTTGGTCTTACAAGCCGAAGAAAGGTCTTGGTCTTGCACCACCCGGTCTTGGTCTTGGTCTTGCTGGTATTGCTTTTTTTGGTAGTAATAATTTAAACTAATTAATATTGAATAAAATATATCTATTTTAATACTTAAAAATAAATAAAGATGAAAACTATATTTTCTGCATTAAAATTATAAAATATGCCAATTTCAACCTTAAACGTACGTTTAAATTATTTGATTAAAAAGCATATTTTAAATGTAGGGGTTTATTTTTTTATGATCCATTTTTAGTTGAATTAACACACAACCTGTTTTTATACATTTAGTGGCATATAGAAATAGTTTAGTGATAAGTGATAAGAATTATTTAAATTTTCTTTGAAGAAGCATATAAAATTAAAAGAAATACAAAACTATGTACTGTGTGAGCAGAAAAAAACTTTAAATTTTAACCAGATGTGAAACTTCCGTGAAAATGATTCTAATATGTAAACATTGGTTTCTGATTCAAGAAAGAGTTATTCAGAAATCTTTTTAGTTCATAAAAACCTTTTTTTTTTTAATTAGTCAAACATTCTGCATATACAAGGTGGCTTAGTAGTGTGACAAAGCTCGATATCTTCAAAACCGTTCATTATGGTGAAAAACTGAAAATACAAAAATTTTAGAAAAAAGGACGAAAGATGTGATTTTTTTCCTATTCAAGAATTTTCCGAAGAATCCACTGCCACTCAAGAAAACTCCCTTATTTTTAACTTTTAACCTAAAATAAAAAAATAATGACGAAAAATCCATTAAAAAAATCACCACCCTGTATATTATGCTGTAAAATTGTTAAACTGTCATATAAAAACAATGGCAACGTAAACGGTTTTTAAATATAATTTTCGGTTTTGACAAAAATAACGTCATTATTATTTTTTTAGCATTGTTTTGCCTTTTTCGTCAAAACCGGAAGTAATATTTAAAATCCATTTGTATAAAAAATATTCCTATGTGACATAAAAAATATATTTTTAATTAATTCATCTCTTTTACATTTATATCTTAGGTTTAAGGAGCAATTTAGTGTGTGGTCTCGGTCTTGCTGCAAGACCAAGACCGGTCTCGCTCATCACTATTAAAAAGATTTCGATCAAGACTGGCCGGTCTTGGTCTTGGTCTTGGTCTTGCTTTGCTCATCACCACTGTTTAATATGGCTTTAAAAATGCATAGTTTCTAATAAAAGGGTGTTGAACTTTAAACTAATTTTCTTAAAATGTTTCAGTGTTATTTATAAGGGCCTAATGAGACCTAATTAAATTAAAATTATTAGGTCCAGTGGCGCCTCAGGGGACACATTATCAAAAATAATTGTGAAAAAACAGTGACTTTTTTGCAGTTTTTATATTTTTTTAGGATTAAGCAACTTAAGGTGCAACTTTTTTGTATCTTATTATTTGTTTGTTTTGCTTCGTTTTAGAAAAAACAAAATAAAACCAATTCATTGCAAATTTCTGCACCACAAAAAATACTTTAAAAAATGAATTTCAATTTGCAACTAGTTATCCATTAATTGATAACAAAGTTAAACAATCATATTTCAAGACAGATTACTTAAAGTAAACTAAAACTAATTCCAGAAGAAAATTACTAATTTAGAAGAATGTCTTTATTTAAGTAATTGCTGATCAGTCAAGGTATAAATTCTGTTGACCTCCTTTGGGATAAATTATCCTTTAATTTGGATGACCAGTTTATGGTTTAGTCTAGCGCCGTTTTACGATTCCCATTAACAATTAAGCCATAAAAATACATTATTGTTTCCGAAACCATGCATAAAAGCCACTTTTAAGGTGGTTTATGGCTCGACAGCAAAATTCCTATCACAAATTTATTGTAATCAGCCCCAGAGAATACCTAAATTGTGTTATGGGGTCTTTTGCTTTTTTATGGGCTATTCTTCGGAAATAAAACTTCATTACGTTTAGACATAAACACAAGGCACCATCGTAAACTGTTTTTAAAAAAATCTATTTTACTAATTAAACAATTCTATAGTTAATTTTTAGCATTATCATAAACAATTTAGGGGAAACTGTATTTCCTACATACATTTTTGTTAGATAACTGTAGGTGATTAAATGAATCTATTCGTAAAATAATAATTAAAATATGATAAATAGTCTAGAATTTAAGCTTTTACACAACCACTCTAAACAAAAATTTCGTTTAGAGTTTTATTAGAAAAAAAGCTATTGTATGCAATGGAAAGTTTTAAATTTAAACCAGACCCAATTTATTCTATATGGGTTTAAACTGGTGGATACACTTAAGTATCAAATTTTAGTTTATTTTTATAAATTAAAACCAATCTAAAAATTTTGGTTTGGTGACAACCGCCTAAAAATGTTTTTCATACTTGTTTTTGAACATATTCAAGGTTTTTTTAAAAGTGTTTTTGAAGTGATTTGATGTGTTTTTTAATAATTACATTATTTGTCTTGGATAAAAAATTCTTTATAACACTAAAACAGAACAGCTCTTAGCTATAATAATTGCTTTCAAGATCATTTCCTTTACATTTTAAGTTCCTTTTAAACAACAAAAAATGATTGCCCATAGTTATAACACACTCTACGTTTATCCCTGATTAAGAAAAATGATTTTATATGATTAAAAAAATGTTTATGCTTATAAGTTATTCTTAATCCTTAAAATATGATTAAAAGTATTCGAAAGGATTACAAATATTTAATACTGTTAAATACTTTTTAATTCTAAAAATATAATTTTAGGATTACAAAGTATTTGAGATGATAATAAATTATTAGTACTGGAAAAATCATCTTATATTCTAAAAAGTTACTAAAATGAAAATTTTATTTTAGGATTACCAAGTATTTGTGATGATTACAAATTATAAATACTGGACAAATCATCTCATATTCTAAAATATTACTTAAATTAAAATTTTATTTCAGGATTTCATAGTATTTGCGATAATTAAAAATTATTAATACTGAACAAATCATATCATATTCTATAAAGTTTGCGAAATTAAAATAATACTTTAGGATTACAAAGGATTTGAGATGATTAAATATCATGAATACTAGTTGAATTATTTTATATCATAAAAAGTTAAAGAAATTTAACTATTATTTTAGAATTACACAGTGATTGATAGAATTCAAAATATTATTTATTACTATCAAATCATATCATATTATGATAATTTTTACAATTTTCTCCAGCATTGAAAATGATTTCAAATGATTAAAAGCTAAATTTTAAAAATGATTTACAGTATTTAACATGATTTATAAGTATTATAACGTTAGTCATTTTCAATCCTTTCAAATAATTTTTTCTATGCTGGTTTGGAACCCAATCCTAAATATACGTGGTGTTTTTGACGATTTAGAGTGCTGGAAACGTAAAGCAAGTCTATTTTGAACTAATATTATAATATGCTCAATTTTGTGCCAATCTGCTTAGAACATAACCTTTTTTGTTGATTTTAATGTATGTTTGGAAAATGGAATCCCTATTAGGTCATAAGGTCATTTTCCTTTTAAATTTTAGTAGCAACAACAACACTGCTGGAAATGTGTAAATTATGTGGGGAGAGATGCACGGATCTAAGGCTAGGCAGGTATCAATCCAGCAAAAACTGTTTAAATTGCCTCGTGTTCGATTTGCCTCAGTCAAGTCAGTTTTCTTTTACACTAGATTGCTTAAGTGTGCTTCAGGTCCCCACTGGCGTAGCCAGAACTGGTTTGGAGAGCTGCTATTCTAAATATATATATATATATATATATATATATATATATATATATATATATATATATATATATATATATATATATATATATATATATATATATATATAATATATATATATATATATATATTATATATATATATAACACAAATAATGAGATAAAATCGATAATAAACGACAAATCTATAAACCTGAGGTGATCCTGATCCTGATCCTGAGCATAACAGCTAGAGTACTGTGTGTTTTTTTATTGCGTCAAACCTTTGTATAATTTTAAAGGTAAAAGCAACGTAATACATTAAGATAAATTTAACGGTTTAAACTCGAAAGTATAACAGCACCCTTGAGAGGTCATAAAATAAGACACCTTTTAATTCATTTAAATTTCATTAGTTAAGTCCAATATATCTGAATACGTAACAGAAAAAAATATATACCTAATTCTTTTAGATTGTAAATATACATACTTATTTTTGTATAAGTAGCTTAATGCTAATTGGATTTTATTATGAATTTTTGTAACGTTACATTTGAATTTATTTGATGCGAATTACAACGTATTTGGTGTTGATGATATTTGAAACCTGTCTGTCTCGAAATGTATGCACAGAATGAGCACATATGTTTAAATTGTGCTATAATCCGAATGGATTTGTATAAAGTAGCATTTATATGGGTTATAGTATCCATCACCGCAGTTGTTTAACTAAATTTCATTTTAATGATAACTTTAATTGCTAATAGCTTGCCGACAAATCTTAGAGGATCATTTTTAAACGCATAATCACCGCTTAGTCTGCTTAATATTTAATAGTTTATTATTAATACCATTTGCAAAATGATGTTAGGTTTGTCGCAAATTTTTAGTTCTCCAAAATTATTTTTTATCTCCAAATGTTATAATGGCCTAAATTATGCAGCTTATGTATTATCGAATTATTATACTCGTACTGGTAGAAATATTAATGATTATTAAATGAATTTTAAGGTTTTTTAAAAATTATATTAATTACTTTTGTCTGTGCAGTTGATAAGTGATTTATGCAAATTTGCAGAAAATACCTTGTGAGTATCCAAATATGTTTAAGACCAGCAATTGTTGTAATTAGTCTGGTCAATTAAAAAAAAATTAGGGGTTTTTTTTTCTTTGAATATCTCAAAAACTATCAAAGATATTCAAAATTTAAATAAAGATCTAAAAGGGGTAGGAAATTTCCTAAAAAAATCCTTCCACCCGGAAATGTATCTTTAATATTTAAAATTTTTACAAAGCCCTGAAAAGAGCGCCAAATGCGGGTAGTCTGGCTTCCGCGCGTGTTGTTACCGTGTCCGACAAATCGCGTTTGTAAGCTAGACTACCCGCTTTTAGCGTATTTTCAGGGCTAAAAATTATAAATACTAAAGATACAGCTCCGGAAGGTAGGACTTTTTTTTAAGAATATTTTCTTCTTCTTTTAGATATTTTTTAAATTTTAAATATTTTTGATAGTTTTCGAGATATTCAAAAAAAAGCAAACCTCTACTTTTTTTTAATTGTTTATAAGTTCTGTAATTTTCATCGGCTCCTGTTGGGACTTTTCCTTAAACTTTCTACATAATATTCCGAATCGAATGACACCTTGATCGTAGTTTTCGGAGAATATACAAAAATTTCATCCAAAAAGGTACATGTTGACCAGACTAAGTAGACCATCTAAGAAATTATTCTATTACAGCTTAAATTGACCGGTAATATACATCTTTTAAATAATTCTTAAAAATGGTAAAAAGAAATTGGGAAAAGACTTGTAGCACAGTAATTTTCTTATATATTTAACAAAGATATACCGGTCTTTTAGAAGACAGTAAACAAACCAGATATTTCACATAAAACGCAGTTTAAAATTGGAGTCTTATTCTTTTAATAAAATTTTAGGTCTCTTGTTGACTTTATCTTCTACTATTTTAGGTAGACACTATTAAACTATTTCAGTCAAATCAGCAAAATTATTGCCTAATTTTTTAGAATCTTTCTGCAGTAAAATAAATGAATACATTTTTTTAATAAATAAAATAATTTATTAAGTTTCAGTTGCTTGTCGTTCTCCAAGCCGATCATTTTTTAAGAGTAATACAAAATATAAACACAAAAAACCTTATATACACACTTTTTTAGAAAATAGAATGGTTAATAATAGATTTTAAAGGTACTTAATATTTTAGTGGTTTTTATTAATTTCAGTATTAACTTGTTATTTCAAATGTTGTAGATATTCCTTGAAAAAGTATTTTATTTTAAACAAACAAACCAAACAGTAAGTAAAGCTTGTTTTTGCTAAGCTGTCAAGCAAGTTTTTGACGGTGTTCTAGGGGATTTTTTTTTTTAAATGAAAAGGGTTGACAACTGTTATCAAAACGACTAAAACAGCTGAGAGTTGAATTAAATTTACACTTTGTTTTCTTGACCATATTTTAAAGACACTTACATTTAGTTTTAAAATAGTCCTAGTTTTAATCGTGGATTTCCAGATGATCAAAATGTCAAAGTATATGTCCGGATTTAAAATAAAAATCACAAAAGGACAGTTCGCTCCAATGTCTATTTTTCAGTTAGACTTACATAAATAATTTAGTCACAATCTTTTTGAATCAATACGCTTTATTTTCTATATTTGTAAAAATTACGAACGGTGGCTATTGCGCATCTGCTTTTTGCCAAAACATGGTGGATAGAAATAGGTCACTTACCCCATACACTTCCGTCTATCGATCTCGTATCCGTCAAATTCTGCGAGCGGAAAAACTACCCAGGTTCACGAAACGCACGTGCATTTACCACAATTTAAAAATCACTCACTATCCTTAGTAGTTTCATAACAAACACTGATGGTCCTTCGAGTCACACATTAAGCCCTTGCATTCAAAGCCCGCTCGATGGATTCCCAAGTGCGCGTATTGTCAACGCGCACTTTTATGTTTACTACATCCAAGTGCACGTTCTGATGTTACGTGTTTGCCGCACTTTTGTCGGCTTTGCAAATTTACGAGTCAACGATCGCCGGTTGAGATTAAAAAGTGTTGAATAGAAAGAATTATATTATTGGTTATATAGCTATCTAGATAATTGATTGAAGCCGACTTTCCGACAGGCGACCATAATATAGTTAGGTTAAATTTCACTCGTCTATGTAGGTACAGAGTGTCAAGGTTTTTTCAGAGGTCGTTTAATTATTAAAATGTAAAAATCATATTTTTTCCTGTTTTTTTTTTCGGGATGTATTTTAATTTTGGGCAACCAACTTGGCAGGTGCTTTATTAAATTTTATTTGAGTGACAACGATATACACAGACTAAATGTTTATTTTGTGTATTTTAATTCCCCATATTATCATCGTTTATTGATAAAAAAACATGCATTGATGAGGGGAATTAATGAATGATTTTAAATACATTGATAATACTGAAGACCTGAAAGTACCCAAAGCTGTATATAAACCTGTACAGTTTTCATTTGTGGCGCAATTCTTAGGTCTTCGCGGATGCTTTTTAGCGAGTAAAAGTTTATCACGATTTCGACGTAGGAACCCGCTGAAAATGGCCCCCCAAAGTCCCAAAAATGAGTTTTCTGCGAATATCTGCCGAAATATGCGAAAGAGAATTTTTGTTTAGACAAAAAATGAAAATCACCTCGGTTTTTTTGCAACACCAATATTTTTCGCAAAACGGCCGTCAAAAAATCCATAACATTCCACACTGGATAGATGTGGTAGTGATAGTTTCTTACTAAAAAATGCAGATGGGCATAACAATTTTTTATCATAACGCAAAGAAGGTGGTGAAGGAAATTTTCTGCGACCATTGAACACTTGCTAAGGTCTCATTATATAAAAAATGTTAATAACAAACCATTTTTTTCAGAAAATATCAATAAATTAATAAAATACTCTTAAAATATTGTAAAAAAAACTTTGACTGCTTTTTAATATTCTAGAAAAATCAGAATGGACCCAAACTCATATGCAATAATAGGTACAGGTTTTCCCATTCCGATGAACTTTAAATGATTTTTTGTTTTAACAAAAATTCTTCAATTCGCATATTTTGACAGATATTAGTGGGAAGCTCATTTTTCGGGCCTTGAGGGGCCAGTTTCAGCCCTTTCCCACCTGTTAAAGTTGATAAACTTTTTTCGCTTGAAAGCATCTCCGAAGGCCTAAAAATTGCGCCACAAGGGAACACTGTACAAATTTATTTACAGCTTTGTCCCTTCATTTACTGGACTATGATAAATAAGCGATCGCCGAAAAAAGTATTTTTCCTTTCGCAATTGAATTTAAATATATTTTTTTTAATACATTGTCCGACAATGATGAGAGTCATATCTAAAAAAAAGCTGGGTTCATATTATTTTATAAAAGTTGCGGTTCCTGATTGGCTCAAAATAAATAGCCCAATAAACTCATATATTGTAATTAAAACAATACATACAGTAGATGGTTGCGCAGGCTAAAACCAGTTATTAAGTAATTTAAAGATAATAAAGATTGTATATAAAAGTTTGGTAACTTTAATAAATAAAGGAAAATATGCTATTACAATGAGTAGATTTTCTTATTATTGGACATACAAGTTTAAATGTAATTATGAATAGTATACGAGGATATTATGCCAGCTACACACACTCAGGAAATTCTCAGAGAAAAAACTGCGTATGCCTGGCCTTAGCGATTTTCAAAGTGTGTGTGTGTGTGCGTGTGTATGTGTGTGAAAACCGGACTATGCAGGCCACCATCCCGGCCTGTGCAATTTTTTCTCCGAGGATTTCCAGAATATATATATATATATATATATATATATATATATATATATATATATATATATATATATATATATATATATATATATATATATATATATATATATATGTCCTTTCTCATTAGAAATTGATTCATTTAACTTTGAATATCTACTTTTCTGCTCTAGAATAATTAGCCGTAATTCAAAGAAAAATTTAAAATTTACATGGCTAATAAAAATCTGACAAACAATGAAACGATAATAAATAACAAACCACCTGCAAATCAAGAAAACGAATTGTTATGCGTATTTCATCATCGGTGTAAAAAAAATCAAAATATTAGTTTTCTAATAAGAGAATTAGTGTTTTCTACCAAACTACAAATGAAATCTTTTAACAGCGTTGTGTTGAACTGCTTACAAAATACTTGCTCTAATTTTTAATTATTTCTATAATATATTTTGCTGGTGTGGGGTGCTGTACTGGGAACTTTATCTTTGGCATATTCTCAAAGATAGGGTCCAGTGGCGTAGCCGAATGGGGGCCAGGTGAAGAGAGCCTAAACATACCTAATGGATATAAAACAAGTATTTTTACAGCATGATGTACTGTGCCCTAAACATTTACTCTTTGGTATACCCTTTCGACAATTACACATATTTTCTTGATTTTTAAAATATAATTATTTTTAATAAAAAACAATATTAAAATGGTTTTATTCTTATTTTTTTTTACTGGTAAATTAGGGGACGGCGCACGGTGGGTTGAAAGTAAGTAAGACTAAAATCACAATTTTATCAAGTTTTATTTTATCATTAAACTATATGGCACTATTTTAATGTAAATTTGCCTTTTGTCAAAAATCTTCTAATTTAAATATGTATAGCCTAAGATAAAAGAACATTTTTACCATTGCCAAAATTTTCTATCTCTGCTGGATGTATTCAAAAATTGGGTCTAAAGTGACTCTAATTAACTTTTAACATCTCTAATAAAATTATTATCCATAGTTACTGTCAACCATTTTAGATGATACGAAAAACGATAGAATAGTAGCAAACAAGCAAAAAATTGCTTAGGTGTTTAGACCTTACTTTATAATATCTAGAGTACAGCCTGTATCCATAAATAGGACCAAAAATTGCCAAGTTTAAAGGTTCTTTTTCTTTAGATTGGTTTACAGCATGAAATATAATAATAACAAAAAGTAAAAAAAAACCATTGATAAAACTTTCTACCACAACTTGGTGTATTCAACAACTGGATCAAAAGTGGGCCATATTAATTTTTTACACTTCTAATAAAATTATTGTCCATAGTTACTGGCAACTATTTAAATGATACGAAAAACAATAGAACAGTAGCAAAAAAAGCAAAAAAATGCATAGGGATTTAGAGCTTACTTTAAAATATTTCAAAGTACAGCGTGTACCCAAAAATAAGACCATAAATTATTAAGTTTAGCGGTTTTTTTATATTTAGACAGTGGTTTGCTGGCGTTAAATATTATAATATTAAAAACTAAAAAAAAACAATTTTTTACCAGTACCAGAACTTTCTAGCTCCACTGGGCGTATTCAAAAAGTGGTTCTGAAATGAGCTATATTGATTTTTTACACTTCTATTAAAATTAGTGTCTATAGTTAGTGACATCCATTTGGATGATATGAGAAATAAAAGAATTCCACTTTTAAATAGTTGTTTTCAAAAATCCCTCTGCATTTTGGTAATCTTTATCAAATACCTACAAAAATTAGCTTTCAAAAAGTAAAAATAGGTGCAATTCATTTTGCTCTATTTTAAACTATTTTTTTCTATTAATTAAAATACCAAAATGCCTATTTAACACTTAAACTATTTACGTTGTAAAATAGTATGATATATTCAAAAATACCTAGACTTTTTGCGGTTTCCTAAATGCAGAAAATATGAAAAGGGTATCAATTAAAAAGTTGATACTCACCCACTATGATTAGAGTTAGGTTATGATAAACCTAATTAAAATATTCTAATATTAATATTTTTTGATTTATATTGGGGAGCTGGTCTCATTTTTTAATTTTTTGCATTTAGAAATTCACAAAATGTGTAAGTATTTTTGAATATATCATTATATTTTGCAACGTGAATAGTGTCAGTATTAGATAAGAATTTCTGCTGTTTTAGTGAATTGCTAAGAAAAATTTTAAGATAGAGAAAAATGAATTCCCTTTATATTTACTTATAGAGAGCTAATTTTTGTAGGTATTTAATAGAGTTTACCGAAATGCAGAACAGTTTTTGAAAACAACTAATTTAAAATTAAAAATGCTTTCATATTTTTAAAGAATTTGAAACTAAAGAAAAAGAATCAGTCCAACAAAGTAGCCAAGGCTCTTTGATTCGGCGGGCTGGTAATGCTCCTAATGTTTCTAAACAACTTTTGGGTTTTATCGATACATAATATTCATAATAGTTCTAAAATTTGTGGGCCATTTCTTAGGTCTTCGGGGATGCTTTCGAGCGAAAAAAGGTTTATTAATATTAACAGGTGGGAAAGGGCTGAAAATGGCCCCTCAAGGCCCGAAAAATGGGTTTCCCGCTAATATCGGCCAAAATATGCCAATTGAAGAATTTTTATTTAGACAAAAAATAAAGAGTGTCTTGTTATCTACCAAAAAGGGTTCCTTCAATTTTTTAAAAAAATCGATAGTTTTTGAGATAACGGGACCCAAAAGTCCTCTCATTTCAGCTGCCGCTCTATAGTTAGAATGCCGCTATCTTCATGGATTCACTTATAAGCAGGCGAACGAATTAATCCATTACTCGAGCAATAATGTACATTTTTTAATCATTCAAAATTCATCGGAATGGGAAAACACGTACCAATCATTGCATATGAGTTTGGGTCCATTCTGATTTTGTAAAATATTAAAAAAAGCGGTCAAAGTTTTTTTCTACAATATTTTGATAGTATCTCATTAATTTATTAATATTTAAAAAATGGTTTGTTACTAACATTTCTTTTTCATAATAAGACCCTAGCGCGTGTTTAATGATAACAAGAAATTTCCTTTACCATCCTCCTTGCGTTTCGATAAAAAAATGTTTTGCCCATCTGCAATTTTAGCCGTTTCTGGCTATCTATCCAGTGTGGAAGGTATTTGGTCTTTTCGAGGGCAGTTCTTGCGAAAAATATTGGTGTTGCGAAAAAATGGTAAAGACATAGACCATTTTTGTAGATTTCGAGGTGATCCTTACTTTTTGTCTGAACAAAAATTCTCTAGATCGCATATTTTGGCAGATATTCGCGAAAAACTCATTTTTGGGACTTTGGGGGGCCATTTTTAGCGAGTTCGCACATTGGAATCGTAATAAACTTTTTCTAGCTTGAAAGCATCCGCGAAGAATTAAGAATTGCGCCACAAATAAAAACTATACAGATTTATTTACAGCTTTGTGTATCTTCAGGTCTTCAGTTACTGGACTATTACTTTAGACCCACCTTTTGAATACACCCAGTAAAGCTGGAAATTTTTGTAAAGTAAACACCTATCGCCTTGGATTAGTGAACCTTGACTTTTTGCAAGGAAAAACGGTCTACTACCTAATAAAAAACAAATAAAAAAGCAAAACCTTTATAATAAAAATGTTTATTGGTAAATATGTATTATTAAAGGTGCATTTTATTTAGTGATGAGCAAAGCAAGACCAAGACCAAGACCGGGCTAGTCTTGGTCTTGGTCTTGGTCTTGCAAGTATGGTCTTGGTCTTGGTCTTGCAAGTATGGTCTTGGTCTTGGTCTTGCAAGCCCAAAGAAGGTCTTGGTCTTGCACCACCCGGTCTTGGTCTTGGTCTTGGTCTTGCTGCAAGAGTCTTGCTGGTCTTGTTTTTTTTGGTAGTAATAATTTAAACTAAGCAATCTTAAATAAAATATATATTTTTTTAATACTTACAAATAAATAAAGATGGAGACTATATTTTATGCTTTAAAATTTTAAAATATACCAATTTTAACCTTACATGTACAGGGTGTCCCAAACTGGACGCGTTCTTATGGGAACAACCCTTATTTGAAGGGATAGAAAAAAATTAACCAAGGTGTCCGGAGCTCAAATTTAATGAGAAAACTACTGGCGCTAACAAAACTTTGCTATCTCTTATCGTTTGGCCACTAGAGGGCGTTTCTCGAATTTCGTCGATTTTTTAAATGCCCCATAACTTTCTTATTAATAAAGATAATTAATTTTGATTAAAACTTTCTTAAGGCACTTTTTTTCGTAGAATTTATTGCAATAGGCAGATTTTTTACAGGGCGTTTAGATTTTCGTGCACCACCCCAAAATCAATTTTTTTATATGGACCACCTTATATATTATAAGATTTTTGAAAAGCTGGTAAAATTTCATAAATTTTGATGTATCACTTGTTATGTTTATCTTAAAAACCATTAGCAGTATTACGATTTAAAAATTAAAATAATGTGTCTACAGAAATCAACATTGCCATGACTAATAAAATGACAAAGAATGCTAAGGTATTATGATTAAAGCCACATATTTAAAGTTGCTACGTAAAAAAGCAGTAGTCCGTGCATATGAATTTTTTGTTTTAATAATTTAACAGCTTTTGAATACTTCAGAATTGACAGTGGTACTTGATATTGTTAAATATTTTGGTATTTTTAGTAGAAAAAAAAGTAATTTAAATAAGTTTTTAAGAAAGGTTTTTGAAAAGTGTTAAAAAATGTATGAAAATTTTGAAAAGTTCAACATGCTTAAATGTTACATAGAAAGCAACAAAAATGCTTAGGCGGCAAGAAACTTGAATTTTCAAAGATATCCCGAACGGCAGCTGCCATCCAGGGATGTATTTGCTAGATTTGCCCATAATCTTCAAAATTTTGGCTCTTTTAACAAACCCAGAGCAAATTATGCTCAAAATCAAGAAATTCAAAACGAAAATGAAGTAAAAACTCTAACCGTATTGGGCACTTTATATGAAAATAATGGTACAACTTCCACAAGAAAACTTGAAGCAGAGACAGGCATATCCAGAAGCAAAAACCACAGGATTTTGAAAAAAAAACAAATTTAAGCCTTATCGAACCCGCAAAATCCATCATCTTCTCCCTGGGGATTTTGATCGAAGAACTAGTTTTTGTGAGTGGTTTTTAAATAAAATACAAAATGAACCAAATTTTGCTCTAAATTGTATTTGGTCTGACGAGGCTTCGATTAGTAGTGCGGACATATTTAATTAGTTTAATGATTACACTTGGTCCCAAGAAACTCCTCATGCGACTGTCCAAAACAGACAACAAGGAAAATTTAGCTTCAATGTGTGGGTGGGAATTTTTAGAGGACAATTCATTAGATCCTACATTTATGATGAACCGCTGAATTCTAGACAATATTTGGATATTTTAAGGGACCAGATTGAACCATTCTTGGAAGATATTCCCATAAATCTGATACCCAGAGTCTTCTTCCAGCATGATGGTGCCCCTGCGCATTGTGCAAGGACCATAAAAGATTACCTTAATGTTCAGTTTGGTGAAAATTGGATGAAAAATCAAAGGCAAATACAATGGCCTGCCAGGTCACCGGACCTGACTCCCTTAGATTTTTTTCTTTGGGGTAGAATTAGAGACCTTACTTATAAAAACAATAATTTTAATAGCCGGAAAGAATTAGAAAGGGCGTTGCGAGGTGCGTTTAACCGAGTTCAAAATATAGAACTTATTAATGCAGTTAATGCTGTTAAAAAAAAGATGTAGAATTTGCGTACAACAAAATGGCAGACAATTTGAAAATTTGTTAACATAATTTTATTCTATTTTTGTTTATTTATTATCGTTATTTAAATTCCATAAAATTTTATATTAGGATTAGGTATAGTTATGTTTTTTTGTTAATATTGTTGGTTTGTTGTTGTTGTCGTTTGTGTTTTAGATAATTATTAATTTAATATATTAACTATTAGTAATCTTATCATAAAACTTTAGATCTGTTGTTTTAATCATAACATGTTAGTATCCTATGTCATTTTATTAGTCATGGCAATGTTGATTTCTGTAGGCACATTATTTTAATTTTTAAATCGTAATACTGCTAATAGTTTTTAAGATAAACATAACAAGTGATACATCAAAATTTAGGAAATTTTACCAGCTTTTCAAAAATCTTATAATATATAGGGTGGTCCATTAAATTTGAGCTCCGGACACCTTGGTCAATTTTTTACAATCCCTTCAAATAAGGGTTGTTCCCATAAGAACGCGTCCAGTTTGGGACACCCTGTACTTTTAAATTATTTAATTAAGAAGGATATTTAAAATGTAGGGGTTTATTTATTTATAGCGCTTCATTTTAGTGATAGGAAATATTTAAATTTTCTTTGAAGAAGCATATAAAATTACAATACTAAGTACTCTGAGGGCAGAAAAAAAACTTTTAATTTCAACCAGATGTGAAATTTCCATTGAAATGATTCTCATATGTAAACATTGGTTTCTAATTCAAAAAAAAGGTATTTAAAAAGCTTTTCAGTTCAAATAATCTTTCTATGTTCAAATTAGTCAAAAATTTGCCTTACAAAGTTTGTACAAATACTTTATAAACATTCTGCATATACAAGGTGGCTCGATAGTGCGACAAAGATCGATATATCCGAAACCGTTCATAATGGTAAAAAACTGAATATACAAAAATTATAGAAAAAATGGTGTAAAATGTAAAATTATTTTCTATTTCAGAATTTTTTAAAAAATCCAGTACCACTCAAGAAAACTTCCTTATTTTTAGCTTTTAACCTAAAATAGAAAAAATTTATTAAAAAAAAGTGCTTCCCTGTATATTATGCTGGAAATTCGTAAACTGTCATATAGGTACAATGTCGACGTAGATGGTTTTTTATATATCATTTTCGGTTTTGACAAAAAAGGCGTCATCATTATACTTGACATTGACATCATTTGACTTTGGCATTGTTTTGACTTTTTCGTCTAAACCGGAAGTGAAATTTAAAATCCATTTATATTAAAAGTATTCCTATATAAAATGACAAATATATTTTTTATTAAACCATCACTTTTACATTTAAATCTTAGTTTACAGGAGCAATCTAATGATGCTACTTCTTACAGTGTGGCACAAAAATAACGTTTTCCTGGATTTTGGAAATTTTTGATCCAGTAAGTGGCATCACTAGATACCTAATTAAAAAAAGGTAATTGTCTAGAAAGTGGCCGCAACTCCGATTTTGAACAAATTTGGTATACGGGGGTTTTTTTGGGCGCTGATCACGAATATGAAAACCTTTTTTGGCGGAAACGTTTCGTTTTCGAGACATCCATCATCAAAGTTGAAAATCAAACTAACCTCATTTACACTATTCCTTCTTCTTTTTGTACAGAATTCTTGATTTTTACACTAAATTGGAACACAATAGTTAATAAACACCTTTTAAAAACTTGTTTTTATATTTATTTTATACCTATTTTTCATTTAATTGTAAAAATTCAGTTTCAAACGCTGCAACCAGGTATATAATATATACAACATGGCCGCCCCATTTGAAAGTGATACTTGGCAATTTAACGAAGAAAAAGGTGTAAAATAAACAAAAAAAGTTTTTAAAAGGTGTTTATAAAATATTGTGTGCCACTTTAGTGTAAAAATCAAGAATTGTATACAAAAAGAAGGGGGAATATAGTGTACATGAGGTTAGTTTGACTTTCAAGTTTGATGATGGATATCTCGAAAACGAAACGTTTTCGCCAAATATTTTTTTCAGATTCGTGATCAGCGCCCCAAAAAACCCCCGTATGCCAAATTTGGTCAAAATCGGAGTTGCGGCCACTTTCTAGACAATTACCAAAAAAACATTAGTAATAGGTAAGTAATTTTCAGCTTCTATAACTTTTGTACTCTTAGTTTTTCTTTGTCGTAAACGGTTTTGGAGATATCGAGCTTTATCGGACCATTGAGTCACAATCTTAATATTTTTAAAACATGTTACTGAATCTACTAGTTACCGTTTTTAGATAATTTTATTAAAAAACGAAGTGATCGATTTAATTATTATTTTATTAAAAAAACCTGTTACTCATAAAATAATCGCCTTTTTAGGCAGTTCTCGACACATTTTTTGTCAGGTCTGTATTTAAATATAAAAATTGAATATTATAATTAAAAAAAAGTGACAAAAGTGCAAGAGTCTTGCTGATCGGTCTTGGTCTTGCGTACTCTTGCACCCCTCGGTCTTGGTCTTGGTCTCGGTCTTGGTCTTGGTCTTGCTGCAAGACCAAGACCAAGACCGGTCTCGCTCATCACTAATTTTATTTCAGTTCAGTTCAGTTCCTACTTTTAGTTATTTATCACGTCTAAAATATATTTGGAAAAAATAAAAAGCCGCTTTAACTAACCAGAACTAACCATGACCGACCAGAAGTGAAGGCTTTTGAATTTGTCCTATTTATTCCTACGTAAAAGTTATTAACAAAATTTTAATAATTTTTAATATGTGCAACATCTCGAAATCAACATTTAGTAAACGACAGCAGGTGTAGTTACCTCTTACTAGGTAAAGTTAATCTGCTTATTCTCAATCAACTTTAACTGGTCATTTTAGTTTCACTCTTTTTAGGCAGAGTCAACTCTCGAACTCTCCCTAACAATCTACTTTTCCTGTAACATATACATTTATTCAAACACTAACACAGAGATGATATTTTTCGTTCAAGTCGCAAACAAATTTGCATTCTTGGAAGCAGAAATATTGCCGCTTCTCAAGAAAACATAAACTACTTGTATAATTTATGTGCTTTTGAATTTATTTGATAAATATAAATCATTATTTAGGAGCTAATTTACTGAAATAAATAAGGACTGTAAATTAAAAACTAATTCATTCTTCATTACAAAAAAATTAGAATCAGCTTCCTCTTATTTACGCAAAACACACCGAATTTTTTTAACAATGGCTACAAATACTGCAACAGGAGAAAAAAGGTTTAATAGATTAAAAAATATTAAAATATGTAATAGGTCAACTATGGCTGAAGACAGACTGATAAGAATAGCTCTTCTCAATATTGAAGAAATATTGAAAACAATGAATAGCAGGAGAATTATATTGTAAAACTGTGCATACCAAAAACATTGATAAAAAAGTATTGGGATTTTTTTAAATTATTACAGGCATTAATTCAGACAAATCAGTAAAAAACTTGCCAAGTCAAAAAAAGAACTTGGTTAAATTTTAGATCTAGTACTTTAAGAGGCCAAAATTTTAAGGTAGGAATTTGGCCTTTATTTTACATAATTGTTTTTGGTATATTTTCTTTTTTTTTTTAGTTCAATAAATGGAATACAATCTCGCCTGCGTTTTAAATTCTAAATCATTTATGACCTCGGAAAGCAAGGTTCAATTAGATTGCAAACTTCTAAATTACCCCCTAAATATATGATATCACCGCTCCTGTTTTAGGGCGTTTCTAATAAAAATGTGCAGTTACATACAAATTTTTAAGTTTCTACACCCTTAAGAAATAGCCCATAATTCCGATAAATCAATGAGTGAGTAAGTCAATGAGTAGTAAAATAGGCGACTTTTAAAATCGAATATTTCAAAAACCACTACCATCATGACACAACTTCCTTATTATTTTTACAGGTAATACACTACAGGTCAAACCTTTATGGATAGGGAAAAAAATTGGCTAAAACATTTCGTGTTAATACACACTGCATGCGTCAGGCCGGTGAAAAGTCCTTGGTGACCGTGTAACTGACCCACCTCTCTTAATTTTTGACTATATCTTAATATCTATTACTAGTATTATTATTTATTAATAAATTACAATGGTTGATAAAAAAGAAGTTTTCCAGACTAAACTAACAACCAATGAAAATGAAAGTGTATTGTGAAACTTGTTTATTGTATAATAGTTATTTTACTTCTACGGCAACTTTTGTAATTGTACTCCCAATGCAGTAAAAATATTCCGTATTAAGAAACAAAGCTTTCGTTAAGAGCATTCATCATCAGCTGATCAAATTCAAATCGTGCTTCGACGGTAATGAACGAACAACCCACCGTTTCGTAACCACTGGCAACAATGTACGGTGGCTATGCCAACCGCCACAAACAATTATTTCTGACCAGGGTCGGATTTTATTTTTTACAAATAATTTTTTTTAAACAACATCTTTCGCAATACGGTCTTAGCGACATTTTTAGTTTATTGAGAAAGCTTACCTAGTTTAATTTAAGCTCAATTTTTATATCTAATATTCTATGTTTGTGTGGTTTATTTTTTCTCCTTTGGGTATTTTAAAAAAGTGAAATTATAGAAAATTTTAAACAAATTATAAAAAAATACCACGTAATAATATATGTAACAGCAAATTTAAATAAACTTTAAAAAAGTTCAATTATTAAAAAATGTTGAACAAATAATAAAATAATCTCACGTAATAATATAACAGCAAATTTTAATAAACTTTAAAAAAGTTTTAAATGTTTTAAAACATTATAAAATAATATCACCTAATAATATAAATAACAGCAAATAAACTTTAAAAACGTGCAATCATAAAAAAAGTAAGACAAATTATAAAATACTACCTAATAATATAACAAAAAATAGACTTATAAATTTCTATCTTTTTTTAATGTTTTTGATATTTGTTTTTTTTTAATACATAAAAAACGAACAATTTGAAAAAAAAAAGGATTACAAATGTTGGTTTATTAACTAAAAAGTCAACTTTAAAATTTCAAAAAATCGGTCTTGCGACTAGATATCGGCGAAAATACTAGATTTCTATTTTAACTTTTTTTTGATGTTTTTCATAATATATATATTTTTAAAAAAATAAAAAAAAACAAAACGAAAAAAATAACAATGAGCTTGAATACAATGAGAATAAAAGTTATTTAAGATTATTTGCAAAAATAACGATTTTTGAACTTTCAAGTTGATTTTTTAATTAAAATATTTTTCTTTAATTTTTGCTATCACCACCATGAATTCGCCGTAAAAAACAAAGAATTAAAAAAAAATGATGATCCATTAATTCATCTATTTTTTGTGGTCAAAATCGCTGCTATTTATCCTAGGATCTGATGGACTGTCCGGACATCACTCTAATAAATTATGAAAACCCTAATTATAAACCTTTCATAACGATATCATATATCTAGATAGACATAACCGTTTTCTGCCACATTTATTTTCCTTATTTTTAGTCCGTCCCATCTTTAAAAATGCAAATCACATTAACACACTAAAATATTAAATATTATTCTAATCTGCTAAAAATAGACATGAAAATCGCCCCCGATGCCAACCGCGCCGGTATCCTATGAGCTTGCTGCGTTGCCAAGATGTATTCATAATCTATGGGCTTCGTTTTTTCTCCCAAAAATTTTTTAATTACGGAATTTAAAAATTGTCAAAAAACTAGAGGTTTATTTAAAATTTTGGACTCTTCATAAATTATGGGGAAAATGGTAAACAATGAGGGAAAGTATTTTAAAAAATATAAATATTATACAATAACAAAAGCAAAAAAAATATATAAAAATTGGTACTTCCTAATACCTTTCCCTCATTTGTCGATATAATTGAAATATATTTCCAAAATTTTGTTTAGTTTCGTTCGTTAGTTTTGGTGCCATTCTTTAAAAGAAAATAGCTTGTAAACAGCAGGTATGAATCCTCTTAATAGCTGTATTAAATATCGCTTTTTGCTCAAAATTTATCAGAGAATGTAACAATTTTGATTAATTAGAACGCATATTATAACCTTTCTTTACAAGAACAGCAAATCTGCAAAAAGTGAACAAAAATATATAATAAATGTAATAAATGCCAAGTTGTGGTTAAGTTTGGTAATAATTAAGCTGATAATTATTTTTTTGTTCTCAACATTTATTCACAGGTTTATTTTTTTACAATCCGCAAAATTCCCATTTTTGGTAACTTTGCCACTTAGACATCGTATTATTGATTTTACTTTTTTTTAGTGTCTTTTATTGTCTTTATTTTTATTACAGCAAAAATATTTGCTATTTAAAGTGATTACTTTCCGTTCTTATAGTAAATAATATCCTTTCAAAAGCATTTTTTTAAATTTATTATCATATTTTGGAAAATCTAAACAATTTTTTTTGAGCAAGTTAACACCAGGCATTTAAACTGCATGGAATAAAACGCATGGCTACGTCTCTCAGGATTTTTTTTCTATTCGACCTAAAACAAATATTTATATACAGGGTATAAAAAGTCTGATGCTCTCGATTTATATGGGCGATAGTGGAGCTCAAAAACACATGGTCAAAAGTTAATTGTTTTCGAAATGTGGCTTTTTAAATTTAAAAATATTTGGAACACCGCTTCATCGCAGTGAGTCGAACGTTGTTTGCTAAGTTTTACATATTTACACTTTTTTAAAGAGATGATTATTTACATACAAATAATAAAAATAACTTTTTGCAATTTATTTTGATTTTTAGTTTGGAATTAATTTTAAGTAAAAAATAATTAGTTTGGTTTTTATTTGTAATTAAAAAATAATTGTAGCACTTTTTATATTACTTAAAGAATAAGATTTTTCGGTAGCACACATATTGTTTTCAAAACTCTTTTGTACACCTGCATTACGGTTGTTGTAAATTTATAACATATCGGCATGTTTTCCCGATTTAAAAACGGATAAAAATATCGCCGGCCGGTGAGCACAATGTACAACTGACTTTACTTCACGCACTAAATAAAGTGTTTTTTTTGTCCGAATATAGCGGTTTTTAAAGAAATTTAAGGGGAAGAATATACACTACTATACTTTTGTGCCTTTTTTTTGCCTACTGCTATTTTGCAACTTGCCTCTTTGACAAATACTTACAAGGTTATAGGCGATTAAAGTAGAGAAAAGATCGTAATAATGTAATTCTTAAAAACAAAAGATTGTTTTTAATATTTTTTAGAAAAGAGGTCAAAAGGTTATTTAATACTTAACTGGGAAATTTAATATAAATTAATTACATAACGATTTTGGCAGAAAGTGTTGTTAAATACAAGTAGCAAAATCAGTGCTTTAGGCACTTGACGTCTTTTCAAACTCGACCCGCGGCCTTGTTTCACGATCTTCACTTCGCGTGCATAAAACATTTTTTACAGCTTTAATAAAAAAAATATATTTTAATTAAATTAAAATAAAACAAACAAATATTTATTTCGTATTTACACATCCTTATACACAAGGAAATGCAAATAAATATTTGTTTTATGTAATGAAGTTACTTATTTAATAGGGATCTTTACCTATTTAAAATTGATAAAAATGCAATTTATTTAACCTATTGGTTTTGTAAAATTTTTTTTTTTATTAAAAGAGGCACATAATTTTTTTGTGCTTATACTTTCTTCTAAAGAAGAAACTGTGTTTAAATAAATATTTGTTTTAAAACTGTTTAAAGTTTACAAAAAAGTTAGCCCTATTTTTCTAAACCTTTTAATATTTGACATGAGGCTTTTTTTGTCCTAGATGATTTTGACCACCTAGTTTAGCCTTGCCTAACAAAAATCTACAAGTGTCATCCAGCTGTAGTGTGTTTTTCTTTTATTAATTATACATAGTTACTAAATTTTACTTTTTAAAATTTTCGGAAGATTTTTTTCACTTTTCCTGTAGATTTTGGTACAGTAATTTCAAATCTACCGGCCGTTTTTGTCTATAAGCTTTAGTTTTTAGTACCTGCACAGCTTTTTTATTTTTCGTAAGAGTTGGCGCCAAGGAAGTTTGCAGGTTAAAGGAATAACCAATGAGCTGTTATGTTAACTGAAGAAAGCATCGATTTGGCATAAGTGTGGCATCATAAACGTACATTCTAAGGTTCTGCTTAGCAATGAATGAACCTCTGTACTCGAAACAATAAAGTCCACCAAAACCCGGAAAATGGTTACTACAGATATTATTTTGTCGTAAAGCGTGGCTGCCAAGTATCTTTCTGTTTCATTTACTTGACAGTATATTAAGATTAAATGTTACTTAATTTATTCTTAAAATTACATCAAATTAAGCTCTACTATTGTATTTTAAACTGTGAATAATATTTGTTGTATTTATTACTATAAAGTATTACACAGAAAAGTAATGATGTCAAAATACTATTTTGATTTTGAACAGCTACAAATAAAGGAGCTAAACGACGTGACAACAGTGCATTTTTCGTAGAGGCCACCTTCTGCCTTCGGCTTCGCTCGACAGCAGGGATGTTACAAAATGCGCAATTCTACATATTGATGCACATTTTCGCGGAATATGCTCAGTATGCACCTCATTCTTAAAATATGCGCACTTTGTAGTTTAAACTACAAATAATAATTAACTTTCATCTTTCAACACACTACACACAAATAAAAACAAGGAAACATTCTGACAAATACAGGCCCATTACGTCATTCGATTCCTCCCCAGTCCCAAAGCTGGCAACATTTCCTAGGGTGCCCAATTCTTGAAACATTCAAATACGAAAATTTAACGTTGATAACCGTTTTTCAATTATTTATCGGTAGTAAGCCTGGTCCTCATAAATGCGAATATTTTTATATGGGGATCTTTTCCGATTGGTCAATTTTTAAAATAATTTGGATTTTGACCAATCAGAAAAGATCCGCACACAAAAATATTTGCAATTTGCATTTATAAGGATTAGAGGCTATAGCATATATTTTCAAATGCGAAATGTTTCAAGAATTGGACCCCTGATGGAAGATGCACAATTCTCAGTAAATATGCACAATCGTTTTAATGCTTCATGCACACTTCAAAATTTCCGTGTAACAACCCTGCTCGACAGATGACACATTCAATATGGCGTTTTAGTCTGAATGTTTCTCAGGTTATTTTTGTGACAATTGTATAAATTTCAGTTTTGTGTAATAACTTTTAATAAATTAAAATGGTAAGGCAGTGCCAAGTGTGTAAAGTGACGGATATGATTCCTGGATTATCATTTCACAGTAAGTACAAACCATTCTATCACCAATAATAAACAGAACCATGGTGGCCGCAGCTCTCGATTGCATTTATGAATGAAATTCTTTCCCTGTCTATGCTGTCAGCTCATTGGGATTAACACAGCAATGGCCTTTTTAATTAAAAAATGTCCAGCCCACTATAGAAATAAATGTCATTAAGGTACCCTTATGATTTTGCGCAGTAACAAACAACGCATGAAAAGTAATGCTGTCAGCAATGAAAAAATTTCTTGGTAATACTAGGGCACCAAGCTACAAAGACTTAGTTCAACATATGCCTTCTTGTCTGAGAATCTTGGTTGCAAAATGAACGTCAAGCTGCATCATTTAAACTCATCTGAACCATTTTTCTGAAAATTTTGATTACTTAAGTGTTGAACAAGAAGAAAGATTCTACCCAGAAATTTGTACCATAAAGGAACGATATAAGGGTAGATGGTACGTGCATATGATGTCAGATTTCTGCTGATATTTGATATATCATTCCAAAAATTTTTAAAAATATTATTTTTAGCTACTTTTGGAAATTAAATTTATTTTTGTGGTAAGTTTTCTAAATGTTTTTCTACTCAAGTGTACATATATCATATCTCGAAAACTAAAGCTGATAGATACAATGATTTTCATTTTCAGAGTCAGGGCGCCTAATATCTACAGAGAAGCTGTTTATCTTTCTGGAAAAAAAATCCTTGTATTTATGTGTTATCAGTACATTCCAGCCCTTTAAAATAACAACGGCGAAAGTATCTATCAATTTCATAGAGCTAATTTTGTTTAATGAAACAGATTTCATACACAAGTAGACTGGTATTAATAGCGACTTTTAGGAATATTAATCCGAGGGTCCAGAAGGTTTATAAGATTCATTTTGGCGGGATTGTTAACATTTGTTCCAAAAACACCCATTAGAAGCCAGAAGTATCTGGATTTGTTTGACACTCACCCTCGCAAATTAATAGCCCATAAGAACAAATTTTATAAAAAGTATAAGCGATCGAGCCTGAAGAGTGACTATTAAGATTATTTTAACCTACGGCCTGAGGTTAAACTTCGGACAGGTATGTGTTATCTTATGGTCACCAACAAAAAGCAGTTAATTCCCCAAAATGTAAAACATTTTTGGCATTTGTCAACAACCTAAAAAATGACTAGAAGTTAAATGACCTACAATAATCAGAAACTTAGTAATGCCAACTATATTGCGAGTGCCTTCGCTTTGCACTAGAGTTGCTAGGTACGAGTAGATTATGCCTTGTTTTATCATGTATTTAACCTGTAAAATTCGCTACTACTTTATTAACTTACAATTTTGCGAGTAAGCAAAAAAATGTCGCAGCTCGATATTTTAAAAAAGCCGACCTGATGGCAATCGCCCATTATTCTTGAAAGGCTGTTGTGAATCCCTAGCTGACCCCTTAAGGGCAATATTTCAGAAATCAATGGATGGTGGATACTTTCCGCCCATCTGAAAAGTGTCCAACCTGCATCCAATTTTCAAGTACGATGACAAAGCGAGGGTCGAGAACTATTGTAGTATATCACTCCTTTCTGCAATGCCGAAGATATTTGAACCAATGGTTAAAACGATATGTTTTTTACATTTAGAAACTACATCATTCCTGAACAGCATGATTTTTTCCGATTTTGTTTTGCTTAAAAAAACCTGTCAGTAAACCAAAATTATCAAGTTTCTTTGGTTGAGGAAGGTAGACAGGTGGATTTTGTGTATACTGACCTATCGCAAGCTTTTTAAAAGTGTCTATCACCCTTTATTGATGA
>JAHBCN010012265.1:0-27179 GCA_019359885.1 Listronotus oregonensis
AAAATCAACCCCTGTGTTGTGGAGGGTCCAAAGGGGGGAAAGGGGGTGAGGACTACTGATAATATTCATGAACTTGTAGCACGGAATAATGAATATATTGGCGATAGAAAATTATATCTTGTAAAGTTAGTGGTATATTGAGGCAATTAGGCCCCGGCCATGACTGAGAAGAGCACAAAATTTCATAATTCTTCGAGATGCTGCTTTTTGAAATTCCCGCTGTATACGCTCTTGAAATTGCACCCCCTTTCCGCGCCCCCTCTACGAGCGCGATGACAATTTTCATCCTCGATCGAAATCAGCGCCCGCAAAACCCCCTTAGAAGCATTTTTCCAGCTATTCCGTGAACCTTGAATTTCATGTGCCACCCGCTTCTCCCCAGGCGGCCGGAAGTTTCCCATCCGGGGAATAAGGTGAATTTGGTATGTGCATATTCGAATTCAGCGCTCCCAAAACCCCCCGAGTACCAATTTTCGCGGCTTTCGTGCATTTTGGCAGGTTTGCCGTATGCGATGGACTTCTAGATACACTTTATGCACCCGCGATGCATTTCCGCCTCTGCCGGAACATAAAAAAGGCGGAAACTTTTTCCTACGGTCGTTTTGAACAAGATGCATTAAAACCGAATTTAAATCGGACCTTGACGAGAAAACTTATTTATTTTCCTCTAGATTGCCTGGTTTAAAAGAAATGTCATTAAAGTGCCCTTTGATTCGGCACAGTAACAAAATCCCAAAAAATTTTGTTTAAATATCAGTTTATCATTTTTAATTTTTAAGGTACCAAAAAATATGAAATTTTAAAAGTAATTGACCAGGTCTGCCATTAATACAGTTTGTCTACGTAAGTTGGAGGCATATGGGATTTTTTTTTATTATTAAGTTTACGAAAAAAAGTTATTCTTTATAAAAAGTTCTCCGTGGGCCAAAACCTAAAATGTTGATGCACCAGATGTCAAAAATTACCAGTCGTATACAAGGTTTATCAAAAAACTATTTTTTTTTTATCTAGGTTTAAGTACCTCTACTTTTGAGAATATCCAAAAATTATAAAAAAAATATGTTTAGAAATGACTTTTTAATATTTATTATTGTTTACTTACATTAAAAAATAATTGTTTATTTATTTAAAATTGTTTTATCAAGTTTAAAGTTATTAAATGTAATGAATTCATGTGCAAACTTACATTTTTAAAATTATCGCAGGGAAAATGTTAAAAAAACAATTTTAATGCAAATAAAAAATGTTGAATATTTAAAAGTTATTTCTAAACATCTTTTTTTTTTAATTTCTCGATATTGCTAAAAGTAAGGGTACTTTACCATGGAGAAAAAAAACTTTTTGGTAAATTAATTTGATAAATTTTGAGATCTAATGGTTGTTCAAGTAGGTAAGGTATGGACAAACCTTATTCACGTGATGTTTTTTAGCATTCTTTTTAATGGTGATATGTGGTGAGGTTTAAGACTAACCACTCCCCTCCTGCCCGAGCTGACACGCCGCTTTTTGTCGGAGCCCGCTGGTTTTTTTAAATTTGACCCCCCCCCCTTTAAACCCCAAAATTTCATAAATATTTAAAATTTACAGTGGATCATAGATAATGGTCCCTTTTAAATTTAATTTTATTTTTAAATAAATAAAAAACACTGTGGGTTTAAAAATTTTTTAAATTTTGTCTATATGTAAAAAAATGATATTCTTGTATTTAAAGTATTTTAAAAAGACCAGAAAGGTGGGGTGGTATGGTGTGTTAATTGATTTTAAGTTTACCTGAATTTACTTCCTCAGCATCAAGCATAGGTAACCATGTATTATTTAAACTAACAGATATTGATGCTACATATTTATCCCTATTTAATAGCATAAATGACTTTCTTTTATTTTACGTTTTTTTAAACAAGTTTTGCTATACTGCTAGAAGCATTCCAGTTTATTATGTGGTTATTATCAAATGCGTGTTGACAGATTTTTGATTTGTGGAATTCTGTGCTTCTAATATATGTTCTATGTTCTTTATGCGTTTGGCTAATGGTCTGGAAGTTTCACCTTATATAAAATTTATTACATTCACAAGGGATCTTATAAATGACATTTTTTGTGTTTTCGTTTATATTGTATGGTTTTGTTTTTGTTATGTTACGTGAAAGATTACAATTTCAGAAATATCTAACATAAGAAATAATGAAATGATTAATGAAACTGTAGTTAATTTATCTAAAAAAGAATTAACAGATGCTGACCCTTGTTCTTTCTAAAGGCTTAAATTTTGCCATTACACTCCAAAACAGTTCCTAAACTTGACATTATCTCATGCATTGAAGAAACATGTCAAAACTTATCAATAGAACACCAAGATGAATTTAGAAATTTAGATCTTAAATTGCTTTAGAAAGACCTTTTAAAATTAAAACAAAAATTTAACAAACAATGAACAAAAAGCATTACAATCATTAAAGAGACAATACCATCAAAATTCTTCCTGCAGATAAAGGTAATGCAACAGTAATAATAGACTGTGATGTATGATAATAAAATAATGTCTCTTTAAAATGATGGTAATTATACAAAAATAAACAATGATCCAACTGAAACCATTGAAAAGACAAATTTATAACATTTTAAAAAACATAAAAACAGCTTTACAGATAGAGAAAGATTTACACTTACAACTCATAACAGTAAAACTCCACAATTTTATGGAGTACCAAAAATACACAAACCTGATATACCATTACGTCCTATAGTTAGTTGTATAAACTTATCTACACATCCCTTGGCAAAATTGTTACTTACTATTTTAGATTAGTTATTAAACAATACTGGCTCATACATTAAAAATTCATAAGATTTTCTAGAAAAAATAACTCACATTGACATAGACCCAAATAACACCATGGTAAGTTTTGATGTATGTTTATTCACAAATGTTCCTGTAGATAAAACATTAAATATTGTTAGAAATAAATTAGAAAATGATGTCCACCTTGGCGAAATAACCAAACTAAACAGATAAATTCTATTCTTGAATTATTAACTTTTGCGTAAAAACAACATATTTCCAATATAACACTGACTTTTACAAACAAACTTCTGCATGGCCATGGGTCTACCTTTTATCACCATTATTAAGTAATATTTTTATGGAAAATTTTGAATCCAATTTTGTTCAAAATCATAATTATAAACCTTTAGTTTGGTGGAGATATATAGATGACATTTTTTTCTATTTACCAACATGACGGAAAATTGTCTAAATAATTTTTAACACGCATTAATACACAAGAACCCAATATACATTTTACTTTAGAAAAAAAAAACTCACAACTATCTTTTCTTGATAGTCTAATAAAAAGATGTAAATAATTTCGAAACCAAAATTTACAGAAAACCTTACACATACCAACAGATACTTAAATTTTAACTCACCCAATAATGGTAAAGAAAGGAGTTGTAAAAGTCTTTTGATAGAATTAAAATAATTTGTTCGATCAAAACAAAGAAAAATGAAAAAGAATTTTTAAAAGATATTTTAGTTCAAAATAATTATTATCCTCTTGATTTTATAAATAATGCTTTCTGTAAATTTGAACAAACTTAGACCAAATCAAAATAGACCTGTTACAAATCTATTTTACCATATATTCCTGGTTTATCAAATAAAATTCAACGAATAGGTAACAAATTTAATATTCGCATAAATACATTTTATAAATAATCTTACACCATTTTCACGGCTTTCAAGCATGCTTTCATGCAGCCGTCAGATGTCGTTGTCATCGCGCACCGTGCCAATAGTTAAAAATTCGATACTTCTCGTAAAACTTGTTTAAGTTACCTGCATGACGTGACACTATTGTATGGCACTTTTATACAAATTATTAATTTATAAAATATTGTGTGACCCTTAAAATACAAACAACCAATCAAAAATCAAAATTATTGAGTAATTTTTTACTTTCTTTGCCCCTCGCCGATATGAATGATTTTAAAGATATCAATCAATAAACATGATAATTAAATTAATATCATTTCCACTATCTTGCCCTTATTTTATCACAAAATTGGTAATAATTACACTAAACTATAATACAATGTTTAAAATTTATTAAAAAAGAGTCAAGTTTTCATTTTTTAATTTTTTTTTATTTGATTTTGGTTTTTTGGTCACAACTATCGACCATTTAAATAGAATGCAGAAAAATAGCGCCATCTACCTTTCCATATTAAAGCGCAGATGATATAAAATCTAATATTACACAATAAAACGCAGTAAAGTAAATAAAATAGGATTATAAAAAATAATTTTAAATACTCTATGATAGTTTACTTTAAAAACCACTAATGTGGTGCAAAAAAAAGTAAAGAGTATGTTGCCGAAAAAACTAACTTTAGATTCGTGATCACCGCCCAAAAAAAAACCGTGGAATTGCAAAAAACTTCAGAACTGGCGAGGGACAAGAAAAGTTAACCAAAAATATGTTCGTGTTTTTTTCCACAATGATCGTCTCTTTGTATACTTGGTACCAATAAAGATTTAATTAAGTTCAGACATGACCGTAGTATTTATTGTGCAAGATCCAACCATTCAAAACTTTTTTGCCCTGCATGCGTGGATAAAATAGTTCTACAGTATTGACCTTCCATTAACCTCGAAATGTTCCGCTTCCGAAACCTCAATTTTATGAAGAATTGATGGGGACAGCTTTTGATGACCAAAATTTCGTGTGTACGCTATTTTTTTTTTTTTTTGAAAACTAAGCTTTATCAGCAGAATCTAAATATGACAAATTACAATATTTTAACCATTTCATTTTTTCACTTACCATATTGTTTAACATCCTTGGTCCCCACCAGATAATTTGTTATAAAATAAAAACAAATTGTACGTAGAAGATAAAATTTTATTGAATTACATAAATTACGTCAAAATTACAAATTACTAAATTGAATAGTTAATATTCATATATAGCAAAATACTAAAACTTAACTAATAATCGAATTTAAAAACCAGCAATTAAAAATGTAGGCCATTTTCCATCAAAGATACAGTAATGACGTTGTCACCACAAATGACATCAATTTATCATTCATCACTGCGTTTTTTTACGTCATTCATCTACTTAATGCAACAATGTTGCCAGATGAGGAATATGGTCAACTCTGTTCAAATGGTTTAAGTGCGACTTATATCACTAAATCTTTTAATATAAATAAATATATTTAGGTACATATCTCACAGATTCAACAATAAATACATTTTTATAAAATTATATTTCAATATTCTTAACAATAAATGCAAACTGGAAAATGCGTACGAGGTTAAGAAAAATAAGAGAATTTAAGTTCAAGTTAAATTCCTTTCCTAAGTTAAAAATGTTGAAGTCGTAACAATTTTTGAGATTTTAATGTAACAAACTATGGGCTAATACAGAACTGTTCGACTTAATTCTGAGTTCGCGTTTTTCTAGGACTACATTGGGACAGTTCTAGAACCGTCCGTATCGGTGGATTATGATTGCGTTCGAGATTTTCAAATGTCTGATAATCCTGGAACTGTCAGAGAACGATTCAAAGTACTAAGCTGCCACGCATACAGTTCTGGGCCGTTCTGGGATAGTTCAAAAATCGTTCTTAAAACGAAACCCGAAAAAAGATAGTATTTGATATACTACTATTTCGATAATGCCTCCCGGAAAATATGTATCTAAAGATTTGCAAGTGAAAATTGTTGAATATCAAAAAGATTATAAACAAAAGGACATTTCTAAACATTTTTCTCTTTACAAGTAGTTGAGGCAATGAAGCACTCAACCTCGGACTTTTTTGCACTAAGACGGATCGGAAAGCGGTTTTTTGCATTCGGTTTCAAAAATTTTTTGTAAAAAATGTACCTACTTTGTGACTTATACAAACCCCAAATTGCATTGCTGCAGCCAAAAACGCATAAAAAAGGCATTTTTTTGAGCCAGCTTTTGGAAGATTTTATAACTTTGTAAATACGAGTCAGAACTGGCCCAAATCGGGTTTTCGGGGGTTTTCAAAGTCGCTTATCACGAAGTTCCTGACCTGGAGCTCAGGAACGCTGATGAACGTAATCTCCGTGGGACTCACCCAAAATTTACGCGGGGAAGGAGAGAAACTCGACGCCCTGGGGTTTTTTGGGTCGCTGAATTCAAATATGGCATGGGGAAACAGCCTCCGTACACCTGGTGCTCCGGGACCTGGACGTGGACGTCATCCCCGAGGGTTTTCCTCACACAATAGAAAAAGACGGAACCGAAAATCGTTATGGGGTATTTTGGGGCTGAATCCGAATTTCACGGCGAAAATAACCCTCCCGAACACCTGGTGCACCGTAACCTGGCTCTGAACGTCATCACCGTGGGACTCGCTCAAAATTCACACAGGGAAGGAGAGAAACTTGGCGGCCGGGAATTTTTTGGGTCGCTAAATTCAAATGTGGCATGGGCGAACATCCCCCGGACACCTGGTGCTGCGGAACCTGGGCGTGGACGTCATCCCCGAGAATTTTCCTGACAAGATCGCCAAAAACAGCCCGAAGGGCCGTTTTTTGGGGCTCTTAATCCAAATTTTACGTCAAAAACGCCCCTACAATGATTTTCGAGTTGTTTTTGTCGATCTTGTCAGAAAAATTTTCGGGGATGACGTCCACGTCCAGGTTCCGCAGCACCAGGTGTCCAGGGAGTGATCGCCCAAGCTATATTTAAATTCAGCGACCCAAAAAACCCCTGGGCGTCGAGTTGCTTTTTTTTTTATTTAAATATATTTAAAAATGTAATGGAACCGTTTTGCGATGACAACCTGCCAATGACTTGAATATTCCAGCACGATAACGACCGTAAACACAAAATAGCAATAGTAACTTGTGGAATAAGTTAAAAAATATATATTATATATATATATATATATATATATATATATATATATATATATATATATATATATATATATATATATATATATATATATATATATAAAATAAAATTATATATATATATATATATATATATATATATAGCATGTATTTCAAGGTTAAGAATCAAGGTATACCTAAATAGAACATTCTGTAAATAATGTAATTAAAATTCAAAGCACAATTAGGGGAGTATTTATTGTTGCCATTGACTTACCTCTACAGTTTTAGCTTGTCCTAAACGTACAGGCGCAGAAAGACCAACTTGCAACTGTGCTATATGAAATGACGAATAGATTCCCACCACTTCCAAAATACCATCGTGATGAGACTGAGTGTTTTTACTTGTACCATCTCCTAATCCTAAAAAATTAAATAGAAATATTTTTCACATCGCTAAATAACAGAAATTTTTTAATTATCTTCAACAGATAAGGACAAAATAAATATCTCACCCCAAAGATTAACTCCAGCACCCCATGAACTAATATTCAGTACGACAACAGACTCAAGTTCGGGTAACGGTACCAGTTTCCCATCAAGATACAACTCCAGTCTTTTCTCCAGGTTCTTACAATCAGCCGTCACAACTTGTTGGGTACCAAAACATAAATATAAAAGCTAAAATAAAAAACGTTTCGTTTGATAATTATTGTGAATATTGTTACAGTGTAATGACAAATATAAATACTTATAGTTGGATCATTTTTAAAATGAAAATTCGGTGCCCTTTGAAAAGAGAAAACATAAAAAGTAGCAAAAAGTTTTAATTTTTATTGTCGGTTGCCTTTGCTTTTTATATGGTCTATTATTATTACTATTATTACAGGCACGTGCGGGAAGCGGCACATTATAAAAAGCAAAGGCAGCCGCGGTTCAAACCAAATCTTTTTTGCTACTTTTTATGTTTTTTTTTTTTTCAAAGGGCGCCGAATTTTCATTTTAAAAATGATCCAACTATATGTGGTAGCATTCCTAGATAAAAGAAAATTCCAGTATTTTATAAGACGGGGTATGAGAATAATCTAGGGAATGTTTCTGGAATTCTTTAGAACATTATATAACAGTAACCAAACTAATTTAATAATATTAACACAATAAAAAAAGAAGCAAGTAATAAGAGATGTTATATTTCCAGTCGCGAACTAATTTTTTTACTACCGAAATTGACATGGCGTAATGGTAAAATGGTGAAAAATTGATGCAATGAAAAAGTAAGTAGTATGCTAGCCCAATCCATTGCAGTTAGACCTTCAATATTATCATTATTATCAGCACCAGCAGGGATTGTTTTAAAGAAACGTAAAAAATGTGTTATTAATATTAATAATAATTAGTAATAGAAATTTGCATCTAAAAGCAATATATTTTTGGATATTTGTAGTTGATTTCATTATTAAAAAGCTAGTTATGTATATGGGCATTTCTCTGTAAGCTCGTACAGGTCCCATACAAATGTTGTCCTAGCAAATATTTTTAACATTTGCGAAAAAACCGTGTCCTATTACGAAGAAACCTAACTATTATTTTAGTTAAATAAAGAGGCCCACTGAATTTATACGTATTTTTCGGGTTATTAGCGATTTTTCAAAAATCATGACAGGAGACTGTTTGAAGTATCAGGGGACTGTTTTAAACGTGACAGTTGGCTGTTAAGTGAGAGAGAGGACGGTTGTTTTTTAAATAAAAGTAATTTTACATTAATCAGTCATTTATTGTTTTTATGACATATTTTCGCAACAATAATAAACAAAGTTTCTTTATAAAAAAATAACAGAAAACATAACTTTCTTCAAACATTCATATCAAAAATTAACCTTAAGTGCTAGAAACTTTTTGTACTCACTGAAATTAACATAAAGTCTTATTATAATAATATTAATCATTAAATGCTTTATGCAGTATTCATTAAAATACTTACTATTATTAATATAAATATTAGAAAATTCTTTTCTCTCAAATATGATATTTTATCTAAGATCTAAGGCACATAATAAAGTTTAGTCACACAGAGCTTAATATTTTAAAAAGTTAGCACTCGAAAACGTCTACTTGGGTTTAAGACACCCACGGTACGTTAGTACTTAGGCATCAGCCTTCGTGGACTGTCCCAAGATAAAAAAAAAACTGATAAAATATTCTCTTTCACTTTAAAATCAAGTTAGGATTATCCAACTTTTGGAGAACTTGATCAAATAACACGTCTGCCATGTGTTTATCATCTATTCCAGAGATCTGCACTCTTTGGCCACAAATCTTGAGGAAAGTAACATGTAAGTCATTTTCATCGTTATTTATCTCGTTAATTACAGCAGCATAACGATATTCTACATTTTTAGCTGAATATTTCTCAAGAAATTGATGCTATTAGCCGTTACTATGTGGTAATTAATCATCATGAAGAACACTGATAAATAAAACTACTATGTTTTTTTACCACTAAAATATTTTAGTGGTAAAAAAACATAGTAGTTTTATTTATCAGTGTTCTTCATTTCACAAGAACATAATCTCCAATATTGTAACATGAATTCTGAATGCCACCCGTTCCTGCTATATTATCATCCAATCTTTGAGGGGACTTCTTTGGCGTAGGTGACAATTCAGGCTTAGTAGATTTAAGATCTTCCGGTTCAGACTCTGTAAACACTTCTTCTACTGTCCATCTAGGTTTTAGAGCAAAGTTGATACTGCCAATCTTATAATGCTCTCAAGATCTGCTGTTGCAAAAGCGGCTGAGACTTTTCATTGTAAGTGTTTTACATGTAGTTGGAAGGCCGAGGATGGAGCTGGAATAAACACCTGCGACCTGATACACATTTAAAGTGCCTTTAAAACCCTTCTGATCGGCCGCTTCCTCTTCCACTTTATCGACCATTGCCTGGATGTCTTTACCGTCGATTTCGATACATGTGATGCCAAGACATCGCTCTTGGATTACTTTAACAAACTGATTAATATTATTAATGTCGCTTCCAGAATTAACAACAAAATCAGCTGTTCTTTAACACGTTGCTCCGATGCCATACGGTGCACCTTTTCCATGGCCACTTTCGGTAAAGTTCCATGTAAAGTTTTCAATATCTGGAATTTCTTTAGAGAATTTGGTAGCCATTCTAAAAAACATACTTTTATTACGATACTGCGTTACAGGGCCATCGCTCAAGAAATGCACTCGTTTGATGCCACGTGAAAGAGTCTTGAAAATTGGTCGTAGATGTGTCCAAATGGCAGCAGGTGAATGGGCTAAGTTTTCGGAGACTGTGCAAAAAGAAAAGATGGAATTTCGTAGGTAAACTTCGACAGTATGCAGGCTCAGTTGTGCCTGGATCTGTTAACGGTGTATTTTCTCGTACAAAAGTATCAGTGACGCTTTTCATTCTTAATTTTTTGGCTCGGTATACGGTACAATGTTATTTCCACTTCTTTAAGGCAGATCTGTGCTCACGAGGTGTCATGTCCTTTCGCAAATCTTTTCTTTCTTCTTTTGATACTTTAACTTCTGAGGGTTATTTTTTCTTTTTTGGTATCGTAGTCGCTCTGCTTCTCTCTTTTTCTGTAATAATTCCTCTCGGGATACCTGCTTCTTTTTAGGAGCCATATCTTGTGTGTTTGCCCTGTGTAAAATAAAATAAATTTATAAAGGGAAATAATGCGAAGCAATGATACTTTGATAATTATTCCATTAATAAAACAGACTAGCGGATAAATTTACACAAATGATACATAAAAACAATAACCAATACGCAAAATACACAGTCCCCTGTTGTGTAAAACACTCCCCTGCTGCATTTTCAGGCAGAGGACTGTTGCCAGGGGACTGTGTATCTTAGTTAGATTTCACAATATTTACAAAACTGATGTAAAATAGTTTTTTAAAAGCTTACCGATCAATTTAGACATAAATAACAAAACAATAAACTATATATCAAGTTAATTAAAGTAATTAATATAAATATTATTACTTACCAGAGGACTGTGTGTGGTAGCGGACCAAACGCGTGTTTACCTCACAAATTACACTCTGACACTCAACAAAATAAAGACGCGTCGCCGCATTTGGCAAGGTTGCCAACTTCACAAAAATTTGCGTTTTGTTACACTAAAAAAAAGTTTGTAAATATTTCAGTTTTATTTTATTAGAGATTTAAATTTTTGGCAGGGGACTGTATAGAAATTCTGGGGACAAACTTTATAGGTGTTTACTAAATATAATAAAATTCATAATAAGACGTTGTTTCACGAAAATAATATAAATAATTATTTTTCTTTATAATATTAACTGCCAAATGTATGTAGTTTCAATAACTTCTTCGTAAATATCATTTCTAGGCGGGAATACAGCGATGGGGACAGCCAGGGGACTGTATTTTTAGAGCTTTTATCACGTCTAGAAAAAAACTTAAAATCGTTACAGTTCCTAAAACAATGGGCCCGTAAAGTTTCAGGGTTAAAGTTTTATTAGGAGTGATTTTTTAAAAAATATTTATTTTTTTTTTTAATCGGTCGGGACAGCCGATTACGAGGTTACAGAGAATCGCCCATATAGATATATAGATAATCAACTAGTTGTTAAGAGTCTCATAACGTATCTCAAATATTTGCAAAATAGTTATGTTGAAACGTCATAACTAAACGGTTGTAGATTAAAGTTATTTAAATGTTAAAAGTACAATTTTAAGGCTCGCTTTGCTCATTCTGCATCTCACATGAGTCCTTAAAACGTACTTTTAACAAAAATATTTTACCATATTTTTTCTACAAACGCATTAATGCACTTAAAAATTAAATTATTCAAAAATTGGAAGATATAGTTTAATAAAGCATCGTATATAAAAATTATTTATGTTGGCATTTATTAATGAATTCTAACAACCGTTGTTGATCCTGGTTGGTTACGGCTTGTTTACAGGCACCAAAGACTGAGAATGCGGTTTTTTCTCTTTAATCCACCTCAACTACGAAGAATGCTAGAACTGTGGAAGGAATTTGTTTTTGAAGTTGTTTAAATTGGTGACCGGAAATAAGCGCAAAAGAAAAAAGCGCACAGGAAATATCCGCACGGAAAAAAGCGCACAGATATATAAACGCACATGAAATAACCGCACATGGAAAAATACGACATCGAAAAAAACGCACTTGGAAAAAACCGGGGATCGTAGATTAATGCGCCCATTGAAAAATGCGCACACACAAAACCGATATATGCAAAGAAGAAAAGGCATTATGAGATATCAAAATAAATAAATTTATATAATTGTTAGGTAAAAGAAAATGGTTCATTACTATTATCGTTGAGCCTAAATGCCAATTATGGAAAATTTAAATATTATTTAAAAATTAACCTTTTTAAACCTTAATATGATTGTTGTGCATAAATTACCATTTTTAGGAAATTGGGTCAGATTAGAGTCATTAATCCTTTTATTACGGCCATTTTGGTACCTAATTGCCTTTTCTAGGTAACTATTATTTATTATAAAATTATTTAATGATAAACTAGATATTATTTCTTCTTATTGTCATTGTTGGACTATATATAGGGGACTCACTTTAGTTTCCTTTACTTCACTTTAAATTTCAAACAAGACAAGTCGACATTTTTCTTAATAAAAGAAATGGATTTTTCAACCAGTCAGAAAGACAAACCAATTCTAAGTTATAAGGGATTTGAATATCTACGTTTTCGCTCAACAAATGGAATAGATACTTGCAGGTGCCGCATAAATTTTCGATCCACAAAGTGTCATTCTTTATTGAAAACGATGAATGCAGACATCGTACAAGAGCCAACCAGTCACTGTCATGACTCCTGTCCCCAGAAAGCAGAAGCAAATATCGCCAGAAGTCGAATGCGACAAGCGATGGTAGCTGTGGATGCAACTCTGCAATGTCATTGGAGACGTCTTATCAGGAGTGAGCAATGATTGGGGGAGGCTTATATTGGAAAGCAATCGTCTCTTGCTAGGATTATTCGAAATTACCAAACAGAGAATCACTTCCCAAATCCATTGACGAGCAATTTTTTGATTCCTTAGAAATATTCTGACTTGGTGTTTCACGACTCCGGCATAGAAGATTCTAACAGAATTCTAATATTGGGAGATCGAGAGTTATTGTGCCAGCTGGACCAACCCACTCTATTCGGTGACGGAACATTTGACAAAACACCTACAATGTTTTATCGTTTATTCGTATCCACCATGCGTATACATATTGCTACAAAAGAAGAATGAAGAGACATACATGAAGATGTTTCGAATTTTAAAAGGGTTAGTTCCAAACATGTCGCCCTAGCAAATACTTTTCGATTTCGAGAAAGCCCGCACGAATGCTGCAAGAAGGTCTTTTCCAGAAGCAGAAATAAAGGGTTGTTATTTCCATTTATGCCAAAGCATCATAAGGAAAATTAATGCTGTTGGTTTAAAATCAGAGTTCCAATCCAACCTCAACACAAAATTAATGCTAAAATCCCTTGCTGCATTATCTTTCGTTCCGTTAGAAGACGTAAGAACTACTTTTAACATGCTAGCAGAAACTTTTCCTGATGAAGAAAAATTTAACGATGTCCTAACATATTTTTTCTCCACATATATAGAAGGTGCTGCTGGAAGATGTCCTTAATTCTCTCCAAGAACATGGAACCATTACGATGCCGCTCTCGACGAATCGCCAAGAACTACAAATCGAAGGGTTTCACAATGCCTTAAACTCGCTGTTTCATTACAGTCATCCGAGCATATGGATGCTTTTTGACGGACTGCGTAGGGATTTAGCATGCCATAAACTGACTCTAGTGAACTCTAAAACTAATAGAGTGGAGCCTTCCAAAAGAAAATACAGAGAACTTTACGCGCTTGTTGCTAGCTCTGTAGAAAACTATAAGGAGACTGAGGACAAACTGTCTTATTTGAGAAGAATAGCCAATTTACAATAGCTTACTGTTAAAAACATTATTTAGTTATATTTTATAATAAGTAATAAAACATGTCTACAGCTGTATAAGTCTATTTTGTTTAATTTGTTTAATTTCTACATATTGTTTTTTAAACTAATACCGATTTTCAAGAAAACAAATTAAAAAGAAATTACCATATGGTGCAAACTTTTCCGCGGACACTGTATACACCCCGTGTAGGCGACGGGTTAGACTATTCCAGTTATTTCAGATCCATGTGCGCTTCTGTACATGTGCGCATTAATCTACGTGCGGTTTTTTCCAAGTGCGCTTTTTTCGATGTGCGTATTTTTCTGTGTGCGGTTATTTCATGGGCGCTTATATACCTGTGCGCTTTTTTCCGTGAGCATATTTCCTGTGCGCTTCTTTTCTGTGCGCTTTTTTCCGGGATTCGTTTAAATTGTACAATTAATATAAATAAACGTTGACGTTACCTTTCAAAATATGACATTTCACTTTTAACACTAGTGCTTTAAAGTAACATTTTTAAGGCATCTAGATAGTGTTAAAAATTAAAGTTTTAAAACGTTTGTAGAAAAAATTAATTAAATACGTCTTAGAATACACAGATCTAAGATTTTTTTTACATAGGTCATTCTATTACCACCGGCGTCACAGGACAAAAGAGAAGCAAAGAAAGGTAAAAAATGTACAAACCTTATTAAATAACCTACTACCATAAACATAAAAAATGCTATCTCTAGTCTTATGAAAACTTAAGGCAACTTGCGCGTCCACTCCGACGCTCATGTAATTGTACATGTAATAAATTTTATTAGGAATTCTCAAGCCTAAATGTCTAGTCGATGTAACTTCAACTTGCCATCTGAAAAAAAAAATTAAAAACAATTAAAAAAACATTTTTTTCGCCGCCCCACAGCAGTATAAACTTTATATTACATACCTATCTAGCTGTGACAAACGAGCCTCTTGAATATTACTTAATATCTTCGGTACATCCACTTCAGGGGTATTTTCTTTACCCCAACCCAGTACCCTCGAAAGGTCATTGCCCGTTCCAAGAGGTATTATAGCTAAAGGTGGTTCAGGCTAAAAATAAATAATAGCCTTATTAATATTTCAAAAGATATAATTCTATACTGAAACACCTGGAAACCTTACATGGAGGAACTTCTGAAAAAATAAGAAGGACAGCAAGAAAATACGACATCAAAACAGCATTCTCTTCCCGCAACACCCTTAGAAGTTTTCTTACTAAAACAAAACCGAGTACTTTGAATGCGGGAAAAGAAGTTTTTTATCAAATACCCTGTGAGTGTGGTGATCTATACAGGATTGGCAAGGCAAGGGCTTGCGAGCCAATTTTAACGTAATAGAGTAGAATACATATGGTATAACGCCAGATTGAAAAGAGAACGACAACAATTTCTCCTATTCTTCCTCCAAATACAATTATGACTGACGGCACCCGCGATTTGTTAGGATATTGTCGACATTGTTGTCTTTTCATAAAATGTTTATTAGCAATTTTAAAAATGTTCTAAAAATCATACATTTTATAAAATCCTTTTATTTAATAAAAAGTTGATCTTAGCAAACAAAAAAAGAAATGTGTAAAAAATATTGGTGTTTTAGAATGGTTAAAGCTACTTTATTATTTTAATTAAATGTATTTATTATTTTATCGAGCAAGACAACATAAATAATTTTATTTTTACTGGTTGGCAACATTGCCTGTCGCGTTCACTTGCATCGCTATTACGACGGCTAAGCGGCTAAGCTCATTTTCTCAATGGCTCTTGGTTTGAAAAAATAATATTCTGCTATTTAAAAAAATGTATTCGCGTGATGAGCAAAAAATTAATATTATTTTATGGTAATCCAAAGCTGAAAGTGCCGATGAAGTTGTTGGGCAATTTGCTTTTATGTACCCTGGCCAACAGGTTCCATCCCACCAAACGATTGTAAATATTTTTAATCGTTTTAAAAAATTCGGGTGCATTAACCAATGTGGTAAATGCTATCACGAAGACCATGAAGCCCGAATGTATGTGCTTTTGTGGAAGCAAATGAGCCATGCTCCAGCATCCAAATTTCCCAAGAAATGTGGCATTCCAGACCGCACAGTCAGACATGTTTTAAGGAAGCATGGGTATAAACCCTACAAAATTAGAACTACTCAAGAAATTTTCCCAGATGATTATATAAGGCGAATGGAGTTTTGTAAGACCATGAGAAGGAAAATTGATGAAAATGACAATTTTCTAAAAAATATTCTGTTTACAGATGAATCATCATTTTCTCTTCATGGATATCATAATCCTGCAGGCGCCAAATATTGGTCACGGGAAAATAAACATTTAAGTGCGCCTGTACGGACACAATATCCCCAAAAATTAAACGTTTGGGCGGGTATTTTGGGCGACAACATTGTAGGACCTTTTGTCATTGAAGGCAACTTAAATGGGCAAAAATATTTGCAAATGCTGCAAGAGGAAATTATACCAGCTGTGTGAAACTTAAATGTTAATTTCGAGGAAATTTGGTTTCAGCAGGATGGCTGTCCTGCTCATAACGCAAGGCCAGTTCAGAAATTTCTCACTCACTCAGAGGTACCATACCATGGCCGGCAAGGTCACCGGATTTGTTTCGTCTTGACTTTTTTTATGGGGCCAATTATCTCACTAATTTACAGGTATTCACATGAGAGGCCTGCAAATTTAGATAAGTTAAGGGCAAAAATATTCGACATTACTAATTCCATTATGTTCCGTACACGCATTTTTTATATTTTGTTTATTTTTGAATTAAGTGGTTTTAAATCAATTATAGTTTTTTTTTGTTTGTTATATTAATCAACTGCAAATAAGTCTCTTTTTTTTTAATCTTTTGGGATTGCTGGCCGCGACTGTAATGGGTCCCATGCGAAATATGCCTCCCGGCTACGAAAAAGGGCCAAGACTGGCCAAGATCAGTACCGTACAAATAGTTCGATCAGAGTACTCAATTTCCACGCGATTTTATTCGCATCGTCTCGTCCTCGGTACCATTAACCGAATTGTGCCGTGTCGACAATTGAAATTCACCTAGGGTTCCAGCCCGCCACTTTGGGTAAGTTCGTTTGGACCCCTATTTCGTTTCGATTCATCTTTTTAAAATATACAGTCCACTTTTAGCATTTTATAACATTTATTTTTTGGTCCTTCGAGCCGGATTTCTTATCCTTTGGGATACCGGATTTTTAATTAGTCATTTCACATATAAGTATTAGCCTTATTTGCAGTCAAGTGATTAATATTTAGTAGTTTTGTTTAATTAGTAAAATTTTGCATTGAATATTTTGATGTTTAAAATTTATCAAATTTGTTAAAAAACCAGTTTCGCCTTTGCATCGATTTTGTCTTATCGCCCAAAAATAATTCATTTTTTATTGTATGCCAAATACCTACTATACTGATAAGCGACCGTAAAATAAAGTTTTTAACTTAAATATTAGGATTTTTGGGTTGTAATAAAATTATTATTGCATAGTTAAATTTTTTTTAAACCCAAAAAGGGTGAAAAATTAAGCAAACTAGAGCTGCACGGGAGATTTCTATTAATCGTTTTTAAAAGAAATTTTTAAAGCTTTAAAATGCTCAATCTAACGAACGATATCATACCTCTTTCAAAATGCGCTATATGGAATAGAATCGGCTTATAAAACTTTTGAAAAGCACCATGGTACTCCCAATTAATTTGTTGTCTATTGATGAAAATGCTCAACTGGATGCTGAAGATGTAATTCGAAATCAAGTAGATAAATATTACTATGATTCATTAGCCTTTTATCATGATCTTTTTGAAAATAAAGTTAGTCAGGATTTAAATCAATCTCGTTCTCAACCGCCTAGTGTAAAATTCCTAAAATTAAATTGCCCGTCTTTAATGGCGAATTTAAAACATGGTCCAAATTTTACAATTTTGTATGGGGGCTTTAGTACATACTAATGATTTTTTTTGTCTGATTCAGAAAATATCAATATCTTTTGTCTTCATTAGGTAAAAAGGTTTTGCCTAAAGTATCTGGTATGCCAATTAATGATAATAACTTCAAATTGCTTATAAACCCTTTGGGTAAAACGTTATGAAAATAAACGAATTTTAGCTACTCATTATTGGAAAACTATTTGCGTTTTAAAAAGAAAATTAACAATGAAAATTCTGCTAGTTGTTTGAGAAATCTGTTGGATACTTTTTAATGAAAATTTAAAAAAAGCTTTATCTAGACTTAGCTTTCCTGTTAAGTCGTGCTAGGGATTTCTAATGCAATTGTTGCTTTTGCAAAAATTAGATTGTGAAACTGTTAAACGTTTTGAATTGGCATCTAGTACTTAGAATTACCTACCTTCGACATGTTAGTGGAATTTTTTAAATCGTCAGTGAAAGCTTTGGTTCAGCAGCGTTATCTTCACCATCCAGTAGCAAATCTGTTTCAAATCAATTTAAATAATTTAAATTTAAATCATTAAAAGCAAGCTTTGGTTTTTAAATACGACAAATTGTTTTATGCCAAAAAAAATTTAATATCCTTTTGTCCTAAGTTTTAAAAAAAAAAACTCCTTATGAAAGATTTTTTTGTAAAACAAAATCAATTGTGTTTTAATTGCTTAAAATCGGCTCATTCAGTTGTTGAATGCACCTCGACTTATAGTTGTAAGAAATGCAATGATCGCCATCATAGCTTATTACATTTACAGCGCAACAAAAATAGTTCTGGTTCAGGTCAAGGTCAATCTGAACCACAATCTCAAATTTCGTCAAATTCAAATATTATTGCTTCTACCTCTTTCGATAACCCTTTAGATAATTCGTCGTCAAATGTTAACGTTCATGCTGGAATTGTCCCAGAAAATAGCACCGTCTTACTTGCTACAGCTAAGGTTGGTGTATTAGATTCTGGAGGTCACATCCAGAATAGAGTTCTCTTAGATAGTGGCAGCCAGGCCAATTTCATGACTGAAAAAATGTTTTCATCGTCTAGGTTTAGCTGGTCATAGATCTTCAATATCCATTCACGGAATTGGGGATATCTCATCCACGATTTCCAAAATCACTCTTTGCAATATTCAATCGCTTTATCCCCCCAAAAACCACATATCAAATAGAATCGTTTGTCATTCCCAAAATTTGTGATAATCTGCCAAATTTTCACTTTCAGCCAAACCTGCCATACATTTCTTCCCTGCCGCTTGCAGACCCAAATTTTAATAGGCCGGGAAAAAATTGATATGTTTCTCGGAGCAGAAGTGTTTTCAGCTTGTATCAAAATGGTCGCAAATTGGGAAATTCGCACGAGCCAATTGCTCTGGAAACAGTTTTTGGATGGGCCCTTATGGGAAAACTTCAAGTTCCATCGTCATCTATTTATACTTTTTGTTCTTTATTATCGAAACCTATAGATCATTTTATTAGGAAGTTTTGGGAAATTGAAGAACTACCCTCGAAAATCATTTTGCCCTCTGATGAAAAACTTTGTGAAAATCTATGTTGAAACGGTTTTGGACCGAAAAATGGTCGATATTCAGTAGCTCTTCCCTTTAAAGACGCTGAACCTGTTTTTTCGAATACTCGTTCCATGGCACTTCGTAGATTTTATAGTTTGAAAATCGTTTAGTCAAAAACCCCTTATTTTAAATCTTATTGTGACTTTATGCAAGATTACCTTGACTCTGGGCACATGTCATTAGTTTCTAATCCAAAATACAGGTGGAAAAGTTTATTATATTCCTTTACCATGCTGTTTTCAAACCTGGTAAGCACTACAACTAAATTGCGAGTAGTCCTTGATTTTGAAAAGCTCCATTGATAATAGATCTTTAAACGACACCTTACTAATTGGTCCCAAGCTCCAAAAGACATTGTTTCGATATTAAATTTTCGTGGACATAGGTATACCCTTACTTCTGACATTAAACAAATGTATAGGCAAATATTGGTTAAACCAGAACATAGGGATTACCAGAGAATCGTCTGGCGATTCAGTCCCAAAAGAACCAATACTTGACTACTGTATAAATAGAGTCGCTTTTTGGGAAATTTTTGCAGCACCCTTTTAGCCCTGCGAACCTTGGAGCAACTAGCTATTGATGAGGGTTCCTTGTATCCTTTGGCATCAAAGGTTTTGAGAAAATGATATTTTTGTGGATGACATTGTCACTGGTTGCGATTCGTTTAACGAAGCTCTTTTAGGTGCAGGAGGAATTGGTCAAGTTACTTGCACTTGGTGGATTTGAGCTGAGAAAATGGGCGAAAGAGCCTAAATTATTGTCCCATCTTTCAGATGCAAAATTGGTTAATAGTTCGTTATCGTTGATTCAGAACAAATCTCCCATATTAAAATTTTGGGACTTCAATGGAATCCCCCTTTTTTAGATGTGTTTTTTTTTAAGGTTAATCTTTTGAGAGAGATTGTAAAAATTATTTTTATCAAATTGTGGGTTTATGATCCCTTGGGTTTCCTTTAGCCCTGTTCCTTTTTACCAAACATCTTATCCAGCATTTGTGGACTTTAGGCTTGCATTGGGATGATCATCCACCATGTGATGTTTTAGAAAAGTGGTCAAAATACAAATCTGATTTGTCTAAGTTATCGTCAATAAAAATACCATCATATTTTTGACAACTCTTTAGTATCGTATCAACTGCATGGATTTTCAGATGCATCGGAGAAGGGATATGCAGGCGTTGTTTATGTTCGCAGGGTTAAATGATAAGGGCTTGGTTAATACTTCTTTGGTTGTAGCCAAGTCTAAAGTATCACCTTTAAAACGAGTTACCCTTCCTAGACTAGAACTTTGTGGAGCAGTTCTTTTGTCCGAGCTCTTTTTTTTGTTGTTCGATTATTTAATCATATAAAATTCGAAATATATGCTTGGTCAGATTCAACGGTAACTTTGTCATGGATAAAATCGTCTCCTCATAAATGGCACACTTTTGTTAGTAATAGAGTAAGCAAAATACGGGGAAAATGTAGCTCCATCTTGTTGGAAATATTTTCCCTTTCCCAAAAAAATCCCCAGATTGTGCATCACGAGGTTTACTTCCTGCAGATCTGGTTGATCATGAATTGTGGTGGACTGGTCCCAGTTATCTCCTTTCTGATGAGACTTCTTGGCCAATCCGCCGCCAAACCATGCAATCCATTCTGTTTAAAGAAGAGAAAAAAGCCCGGCTCTTCTTAATGTGTCTCTTGATAGTTTTCCACTTAACCCTTTAGATAGATTTTCCCTTGTAAAAAATTCAACGTATAGTTGCATATGTTTGTCGTTTTTTTTCCCCAATTCTAGGAATTCAACTAAAGTTGGTGGACATCTCGTGGAAAAATTTGAACTTTTTCTTTCCCCTGCTTTTAATAGTAAAGCATGTCGGCCCATTCGTTTTCGCCGATGAAATTCGTTTTTCTCAAAACTGGAAAATGCCTTTCCAAACCTTTTCCCAAATTAGCCTTTTGGATGACGGCGTTCTTCTCGGATTGGGCGTCGCTTGACCCATGCCAATATTACATATGATAAAGAAATTTCCAATTCTTTTACCTCGTAAGCATCGACTTACTGAACTCATTATAGAGAAATTTCATAGAAAATATTTACATCCTGGGTTGCAAACTTTAGAATTTTGATAAAACAACAGTTCTGGATAATTTTTTCCCGAAACGAGCATTCGTTCTGTAGTGTCTCGTTGTTTAAATTTAGCTTCAGTTAATCCAAGGCCTGTTGAGCCTTTAATGGGACATTTTCCCTTTCCCTTATCGTTTAAATCAAATTAAACCCTTTAGCTGCTCAGGAGTGGATATGGCGGGTCCTTTTTCGATTATTCCTTGTAGACGCCGTGGTGCTAAGACACAAAGGCGTATCTTTGTATCTTTGTTTGTACCGCTACCAAGCTCTTCATTTAACTTACACCCGATTTATCAACTAAAATTTTTGGCCCGCTCTTAGACGATTTATTGCACGCTAAACGTTGTAATCATTTATTTAGTGACTGCGGAACTAACTTTCGCGGTGCTTATGGGGAACTCCTTCAGTATATGCGAGATGCAAGAGGAAAATAGTTGGTCATTCAATCCTCCGTCTGCGCCTCATTTTGGGGGTTTTGTGGGGGGCCCGGGGTAAAATCCGTCAAAACTCACCTTTTCCGTGTTATTGGGAGTCAAATTCTTACCTATGAGGAATTTTACACCTTGATAACTCAAATAGAATCCATGCTTAATTCAAGGCCTTTGTGCAGCGTAAGTTCAGACCCTTTTAGATTTATCGGTGCTTACACCAGGACATTTTTGTTTTGAACCTGTAACTTCTGTTCCTACTGCTGATTTAACTAATTTAAATATAAATCGTTTAAGTCATTTGGGAATTGCTGCAACGAATGAGCCAAGATTTTTGGGCGCTTTTCACACCGAATATTTGCATAGTTTGCAACAACGTCTTAAATGGAATAAGATGGTTGATTCGATTAAACCAGGCAATATTGTTCTCATTAAAAATGATTGGGGCGCCTCCATTCGTGAAATTGGGGCATAGTAGAGGTGCAGGGAAAGGGCGGAATTTGGTCCCGGGGTTTTTACCATAAAGACGACTTCTGGAACTTTTCAAAGGCCAATGGTCAAGTTATGTCCATTGCCATCAAATTAGTTAAGTAGTTAAAATAGTAAATATTTTGGTGGGCGGAATGTTCCGTACACGCATTTTTTATTTTTTGTTTATTTTTGAATTAAGTGGTTTTAAATCAATTATAGTTTTTTTTTGTTTGTTATATTAATCAACTGCAAATAAGTCTCTTTTTATTAATCTTATTCGCGTATTGCTGGCCGCGACTGTGCATAGTGGGTCCGATGCGAAATATGCCTCCCGGCTACGAAAAAGGGCCAAGACTGGCCAAGATCAGTACCGTACAAATAGTTCGATCGACGAGTACTCAATTTCCACGCGATTTTATTCGCATCGTCTCGTCCTCGGTACCATTAACCGAATTGTGCCGTGTCGACAATTGAAATTGCACCTAGGGTTCCAGCAAGCCACTTTGGGTGTTCGTTTTTTGGGCCCTATTTCGTTTGATTCATCCTTTTTTAAAAAAACAGTCCACTTTTTTGCATTTTTTAACAAAGACCAGTATGTCGAAAATTGGGGCGGAGTTTATAATGCTGTTTGAAACCCAGCCGGAATTTTTATAAAACAGATCTTTGATTATTATTTATTATTTTATTATTTTAGAAATATATTTTTGAAATGCAACATTTTTTTTATTTTTTTAAATTTTTATAAAAATTAACAATGTCCCAATTACCCAATTTGAGGGAGTGATTAACAGGGCCACATAAAAACGAAAATATCGTGAAAAATTCCCAAAAAAAGCGTTTGGCAATCAATACTTCAACGTCCCGCGTTCGGTAGATACTGACTGATGAGTGTGTGTGTGTGTGTCTAGTCGCAGTGCGGCCACGGTATTCCCCTCTTTTCTTGGGGCGGTAGAAGGGGATTCCCTGACGGCATGTCTTCTGTCTGGCTTTATTTCGCTCAAGCCTTTGCTTATTTATTTTACATCTCCTTTTATCGAACTGAAAATCTCTACGAAGAAATTTGTTTGCCAGACGTGCATACTGGTAAACAAAGAGCCCTAGAAGTTAGAATTAAGGAACATCAAAAACATACTCGAATGAGCGTCTGACAAGTCAGGTGTTGCGGAACATGTTTGGTCTAAACATCAAAAATTAATTGGGGAAAAATGCTGGGATTCTTCTTAGAGAATCGCAGTGGAAGAAACGAAAGTTTAAAAAAACCCGCTAAAAAAAACTATTCCCATGTTTATAAAGCCAAGTTTAGATATCTGCAACATTTAGGAACCACTGCTTGCTAACAGGAAAGAAGTCGTTAGTAGACCATAAAAATGACGTGGTTTATGCATCAGTGACCCGGTAGGGATATATACGGCGTAGGCATGGCTTAGATATTTAGTATTCATTTAAAAACGAGCAGAATCTTATTTACTGTTAAACGTTTGAAAAAATTAAATAAAGACAATGGAAGACCGAGAAGAAGTTTTTATTCAACCTGCAACATTGTCTAGAACCTTCAGAGAAGCCCGACAAGAACATATTCAAATATGAATTCGCCACAAAACTATAGAACATATTCATACACTATTTGCCTAAATAACAAATTAAAAGAATTATAAAATGTTCCTAAGATAATAATATTTTCTTTTTTTTTTTTACCTTTTTAATATAACTATGTAGTTAATAAACTTACATCTAAATCCAGTTTGTGTGATGATGTTAAAACCCATGAGATAGTTCCATCTCCTCCAGCTACTAAGATTCTAGCGACCTAAATAAAAAAAGGTATAACCATCAAAATTAATTTAAACTGATTTTATATGGGTGAATATTAAGCCAAAAGCATTAAGATTATATAATTCAGCCAAATAAAAAAAAACAACTGATACGGTGTTACAAAAAATGTAAATAGTTATATGGTAGCACTCAGACATAAAGAAAAGTTCTAGTATTTGATAGGGCGTAATATGAAGATTATTCTAGATATGTTTAGAAATGATTGCATAGGTATATAAGGCCGCGGCCAACCATAGTTATTTATATACGAGTACTGATAGAGTTAAGATCGAAAGAGGTTATAACATTGTGAAGTAGAGAATAAAGCGTTGTTAAGTAATACAGATTGTTTGAATTGTCACACGTATGGAAAGCTAGTAAATCGTTAATGAATCTATAGACCAAGTGCTGTTGGTCATTTTAGAAAACATGTTTTTGGCACTACAAAATTTTGCACAGTAATGATGGCCCTGGGCTGGTTTGGCCCCCAAACGACCATTAGATTAGCCGGTTAGGTTTTTTTTTTAAATTTTTTTTTCCCAAAAATGGGTTCAATATATATATATATATATATATATATATATATATATATATATATATATATATATATATATATATATATATATATATATATATATTTTTTTTTATCCCGGGGGGGTTTTGGTATGTCATTTTTAAAAGGGGCCCGGGTTTTAAAATCAAAAAATTCATAAAAAGGGGGCCTAAAAGCTTAGTTATTAAATACGGGGGTTTTTTTGTTTTTTTTTTCTTAATTTTTTTAACCAATAACCGGGTACAAAATTTATGGGGTTTTTGGGGGTTTTTTGTCCACGCTTTTATGTTGCTAGTAGGGGCAATCCCTTTCCCTTGTTTTAGATGTCATCTTTTTTAAATTAAATATTGACCTGTTTATTAAAGAATGGGGTTAAAAAAATTATCAAAAAAGTATATTTTTTTTAAGTCTCTAGGAGCATTTCAGATAAACACACTTTAAAGGATCCCAAATTTTTTTATGGAAACTGAATTTTGGCCAATTGCTTTCAAATAAATTTTTTCCGATGATCAAAGGTTTTTCGGGGGCCAAAACCCCCCAACCCCCCAAAAACCCTAAAAAGGCCCCCCAACCCCCGTATTTTTGAGGGTGATTTTGGGGGAAAAAAAAAAATTTAACACCCCGTATCAATAAATAAATTTAGACCCCCCGTTTTTTTTTTCGACTTTAAAATTCCTAGCATACCATTAAATGTATATATATATATATATATATATATATATATATATATATATATATATATATATATATATATATATATATATATATATATATATATGTATATATAGATGCTCTAGCCTCAAAAAGGATCACTTTTTATTTAGAAATTTGAAAAAAAGGTAATTTTTTGGCAGCGATCCCAGGGAAAAAATTTAAGTGTGAAAAGCAAATTCTCTATTTTTTTTCATAGATTTGATCAAATTTAAATCCCAAATCTGATCAAATCCAAAAAAAAATACAAATAGACGATTCTCTGTTGAAACTTAGATTTTTCTCTGGGGGCGCCAAAATTGTTTTTCTTGGAGCCAGTAGTATCTGGTGTAAATTTGGTGTGGGTTCTTGTCTCACTTTTTGGATAAACATTTTTGGAAAACGCTAGAATCTTCAATGCAAGCAGACACTGGTTACCATAGGTTATATTAGAGCGCAGAAGAAAGGAAACTAGGAACCATAGTGGATAGTATTTAAGCTAACCAGATCAAAAGACATGTTTAATCATTCAAAAAAAAAGTTACTAATTTTCACGACATCTACCTATTCACCTTGGGGCCAATAAAACACACCACTGCAAGGCTGCTGGTGGCTTTCTATTTGTCAGATCTATAACTTGGGCGGGATTCAAGTACTTTCTGAATTCTGACAGAACCAAGGCTCCATCCGAATTTCCTGATTTTTTATTGGCTGAAAATAAATTAAATATGTTAGTGCATTTGCAACCTATTTTCAAAGGGTATAATCCCCAGTTTTTAATAAAAAAAAGTTCAAATTGGTAAAATTTTTCGGCACTGAATTAAAATAAACCATTACTTCACATCAAAGCAGTTAATATCCAATATATTTTAGGTATAGAAAATTGTGATTTGTTCTCTACTCTACCGGTTGTCCAAATAAGAAAGGAGGCTGGCTGTATATCGGAAACTATTTATTGCACAGCATTGGGAAAAGAATATTTTTAGCAAAAGTGGTCAAGGCAATAGCTGGAAATAAGTTTCTAAAATTACCGCGAGATAGCGCAACCGCAACGGTAAATTAAAAAAAAAACATTTTTCTCCAAAAATAGCTGATATTATGTAGAATTTTAATAACATTGGTAAAAACTCTAAATAATATTAACAATTAATCAAAACAGTCTTTCTGACAGAGTAAAAGAATAATTACTGTAGAGTGATAGAATAATTACTGTGGAGTAAAAGAAATATACTGAAAACCATTTTAGAGTTTGTATTGTATCCACTAGAGAACAGAATGAACAATCTAAAACATGAAAATGCCGTGATTGGAGCATTTATTAGCTCTGATCAGAGCTGGGAAGACCCAAAAACCCACTTAAAAAACCCAGTGGGTTTTTGTATCAATAACCCATTTTAATTTAGGCAAAAAACCCCAAAGCAAAAAAACCCAAATAAAAGAAAAAAAAATACAATCTAGATTTTCATATTTAATTTTTTACCAATCTAATAAATATCTAATTTGTTTTTGTTCTTTCTTTGTACCATTTTTCTCTAGGCATAGTGGAGAATTTTCTTTTTTTCAAACATCCCATCAGTCATGGTAAATACTAGAGAATCAGAAGCTAATGAAGCTAAACTTTTTTAAAATTAAGTTTGCATTTTCTTGAAACAGATCACTGATTGCCATTCATTTCCATTTTCTGCTCATTTGGGATCATAAGGGAATTTAAAAT
>JAHBCN010012266.1:0-27094 GCA_019359885.1 Listronotus oregonensis
CTGTAGAAAAAACGCGTTCAGTCGCAGCGTTAGTTCCAGGTAAAGATAGTGCATATTCCACAATTTTTAATACATGGAATTTCGAAACAAACTATGGAACTTTGTTTGTTTCGAAATGATGAAATATTTCTAACCATTTGTTTTATACTGTGATTTTTTCCTGATGCCCAATTTTTAAAGCTCTTCCTTACCCAATATATTTTTTTACTAATGTCACTTCTTTAAAAAAGACCCATTTCAGAAATAGTACTATTTGGGAATTTTGAGATATATAATCAAATGATTTTTGCACATCTTTCCCAAAGTAAGTTCTGGTTTTAATGAAACCCCAACGAAAATGATCAATATCATTATATTGTACCTCCCTCTTCCAAATCATCTTTGCAGTTACTATAAAACTTTTTGACATGGTTCATGATATATTGACGATTTATTGCACCTTGCTTTTCGAGCTGGTTTATACTATTGCGGATAGTTAACATTTTAAATTATTAACTTCATTTGCTACTTCGATTGCCGATATTTTGTCACCTTCAATAAGTCTTATAATGTTTAGAAACAGAGCAGCGTGATCTTGTAAAAAACTCAAACCCAAAAAATTTTGAAGTTTCCCCAAAAAAACTTTTCTAAAATTCTATGACATTTGTCCTACGATAGAAAGAAAGGTTTTTTAAAGGATCATAGATTTTCAAAATTCTTTTGATAGCTGGCAGAAGAGCTAACCAACGCGTTTTACCGTATATAAATATAAAATTTAACTTAATTCTAAAAGTCGGGACTTTTGACAAACGTCTCGGGACGCGGAAAAAACTGTGAAAAATCGGGACTGTCCCGCCAAAAGCGGGACGTCTGGTCACCTTAGTTGAAAGTAATCACTTTTCGTGTTCATCTGCGTGCGTAAAAATGTACATTTTCGCATGCATTATTTTTTAGGCAGTGGATATTTGTCCACACGGTGGATAATTAATAATTAGAGTTTAACGTCCACACTATGACATGTTTGATTAATGGCCGGTTGCACCAAAAGTATCTTAAGTAGACCTTTATTAAGAAGTTCTTAAAATTAAGGGTAACTTAAATTGTTTTCGCTTTCACCATTAGTTTTTTATTGCAACTTAACTTAGACTACTTAGAAAGATGGCAACGTTGCATCGTTCTTTTTTTTTATTTTTGGGCCCTTTACAACGCGAATAATCAAAATTTTAACGAATTAGATCTTTCCTTTTCTTTTTGTGTGTCATTTAAATGAAAAAGTAAAACATATTACGGATCTTTTTCGTTATACCCACCCCACGGAAATGGGCCAGGAAAGGCTTAAATTGCACAAAAATATTGTTACATTATCGAAAATAGTTCAAAAACGTTTTGGATATTTATTTTTCATTTTTTATAATTTTACAAAGCAGAGAATTTTGTTATTAACTTCTACGTAGGGATAATTTAGATGAAATGAAAGGCCCTCAGTTCTGGTCGGGCATGGTTAGTTCTGGTTAGTTTAAGCGGCTTTTTATTTTTCCCAATTATATTTTAGACGTGACAGGATGCAAGGACTCGAGCGCCGGCGACTACACGCGATTTCAAGAAAACATCAACTGACCGGTTCAGTGACCGGAAAGTTTTGATGTTTGTTTACACCCATAATTGCGCACCTGTTATAGTTATTGGTTCAAGGGGATTATAAGGATAATAACGCTTAGGTTGGGTGTTTCCCGGGCCTTTGGCCTGGGGAAAACGTTGACCGAAAGCGTTATTATCCTTTCCCAAAAGGGGGCCCAACGTTTTGTCCGACTAAAATTCTTTATGGGGAAAAAATTTAATAAATTTTGAATGTATTGTTTAAACCAAACAAGTACCTTTACCGAAAAAAATTTTTGAAACGGGAATTGTGGTAAAGGTTTTAAAATTTAAAAAAAAATTTTTCGATTGAGGCAAAAAAAGTCCCCGTAATGGAAAATACCCATCCCCCCAAATATTTTAGTGAAAGCTGCTAAAGCTGATCATGCGCTTGTGCCAAAAAAAACGGGGATTTCAAAAAAATTTTCCATTTTGAGGCCTGGCTGACGGAACCTGCGTGGGCCGGGGACGAAACCGTTTTGATGCCTAAAAGTCGAATTCACTCGGAACAATTATAACTTTTTTAAAAGCGCCGACTGAAAAATATTTGGCAGATAAATTCTTATAATGGGTTTGGGTTTAGGAGACGAGTTGGAAAATGAATTTTTTCCCAGGCTGATATGGTCGTTATTTAACTTCCCAAAAAAAAAAATGGGCAAGGGAGTTTTTTTGGGTTTTTGATAAGAAAATGGGAAAAAAGTTAATTGGACTATTTTCTTTGCGCCTAAAAATATTTTTGATAGTTTTTTTTTGTATCTGATGAACGATGTACGGCCCTATAGATTGCTAATATTTGGGTTTCCATGCTAAGGCGTACACAACAATTCATTCGATGTGGGGGGGTTTGAGAGCTTAAGGGGTTAGGAAGCTGGAAGAGTTCTTCGGGCACGGGGTCTGGATGATAGTAAAAGCTCCAAATTGGCTAATGCTTCCTTTATTGGGAAAAGTATTACCGTAACACAGCAACTGCGGGGGGTATGGAAATTGGAATTTTCCGGCAGTTTGAAAAAAATTTGGGGGTTTATTTTAAAAAAAATTTTATGATAAGTATATTGTGTAAGTACGTTTGTATTTTGTAATAAATGTTAAAAAGATAATTTATTGTTTATTTATTGGTAAATTTGAGGGCCCAGGGGTTATTTTTTTTTAAAACGCCCCAGGGAATATTTCGTATTTAACTGACTTTGACATAATATTATTATTTGTCAAATAATATACCAGTCGCACATTAATACATTATTGTGTTTCTCCAAAGTTTGGAAGTGTGTAGAACAAACTACTACACTTTTTTGTAAATTTGACAGGTTTTTATACGATTTCTGTAGGGTGGGTATAACGAAGAAGGTCCCATATTGCATATTATTATAGTCCGGGAGGCCACCGCAATAAAGCAAGCCAATAAGAGATACACATGAAACATTTTTTATATTACTATAAACTATAGTCAATTCAAAGCCGCACTGCTGCCTCAGCTCAGCGGACTTTAATTGATTTTTTTTTACCTAAAAGAAAAATCGGTTTTTTGTTTTTTCAATAAAACTATTAATTTAAAAATTTAATGTGTAAAATCAAAATTAATAGTCTAATGAAACACGTCATTTTTCTATATAATTTTTTTTTTAGCCCTTTTAGTTTTTGAGATATTAACAATTTAAATTTAAAATAAGACCGCAAATATCTCAAAAACTAAACGAGTTACGAAAACAATCTATAAAAAAATATTCTTTTTAATAAGCTCTATGAAAAAGGTTATATATACATTTTTAATAAAATAAGTAATAAAGCGATATAAGCAAGAAAGTGATTTTGTCCATTAAAAATTTTGCTAATAACAATATTTTTTTTTGATATAAGTAAGTATACCAACTTCGATCCATCCAAAAATTAATTCTAAATGTTCTATTGATTAAATGAAACAAACTAATTAATACACATGTGCCTCGAGGCAATGAGAAGGATAACGTGGTGGTTCTGCACTTGTATCCTCATGATAATCCAAGCTAGAATCTTAAAATTCTCTGCAGAAAACAGCAAGTAGTTTGGGACAAATCCGTCTTCTGAACCAGCGTGTATTATGGTAATGAGTTTTCCTTTATTTGAAGGTGCTTTCATCTGACAGTTTTGACTGGAATTAACCCATCCTTTGGATACTGTGTCGTGTGTATCGCACCATGTTTCATCAAGGTAAATTATGGATCTGTTTTCTAACCTATATCTTTTAATTTCTTGAAGGGAATTAAATCTCTAAGTTCGAAATCTGTGCAATTCCATTACTACTTGTCTTTTGTTTATTTTGCGGTATTTAAATCCCATTTTATAAACAACTCTATGGAGGGTGGCACGGCTAATATTTATATTGGTTTCGTCTTCGTCTAGCCTCTTTTTAAGTTTATCAGTGGCGGCCCGCGACCCATAAAGCTGGGTAGGCGGAGAGCCCCTGCGGGCCAAACTGCGCCGCCGGCGAAAATTTTTTGGATGCCACGCCCAATTTTCGTGTATCTCATTTTTTTATTAACTTTATTGTTATTTTTTTTAATAGAAAATATTACCAAAAAAGTTCTTATTAACGAAAGAAAACGTATTTTAAGTAGACATCAGAGTTGATGTACGAAAGCCAGGTTGGCTTTTTAAGCCGACAACACCAACAACATAAGGGCACTGAGATTTTTCTACTATATCCGTAGTATCGTCAGCTTGTACTAAAAAAATCGACTCTCTATTTCGTTTTGAATTACGTTTAATAGGTATTCAGAAGTACAATGAATTAAATCATTCTGGATAGTTTTGGGTAAACCTGAAAAACATTTCCATTTTTTTAAATGCTGTTGAATTTCTTTTATCACGTTTAATTAATAAATTAAACGTTTCTTTAAAATTGCCAGAATTAGAATAATCTTTTTTTCATTATTCTAAAGAAAGTTCTTGTTTTGCCAAATGAAGTAACATCAATTAAAGAACCTAATAAGATTCTATTTTTTCTTACTTCTTCATTATATAATTTGAAAAAACATAGCTTTTGAACGTTTAAAGCATCTTAAGTTTGAGAGTTTTTTCTAACCACTTAAGACTTAAATAACTGCTCATATGCTCCTTAGAAAGCTCATGTTTTTAATACTAGCTAATATTTTTAAATCTGAAAAGCCCCGTAAAACATTATTTCTACCTTTAGCAAGTAGTAAACAAGGCCAACAAAATAAACTTTGCCTAAAGATGCTTCCACTTAACCAACTGTGACATTTAGTCGGGAAAATGGAGTTTCTTGCAACTAGCAAATTATGTCATGCACAGGGTTTGACTCCATTTTTAAATATTATTTAAACTACAAACAAAAAAAAACCAGAAACATGCTAAAAAATACTTATCAAAAATCAAATTCTCCTGGACTAAAGGCCTGCCTAAACTTCAAAACTTGCCACTAAACTACCTAGGATTAAAACTCGGAAACCAAAATGCACCGGTAAGATTTATACGGAATTTTCATTTCGGATAAAAGATACAGGTCAATTAAAAGGTCGCATCGGGTCACGTGCCCTAACCAATTTGTCCACCTGGGCTGGGACTCTGTAAAAATAAAGGAAGAGAATGTCAAATGGGATCACATGTTCTTGTTGCATTTAAGGAACTCAAGTTTGTCACTGTTTTGAAAGAGATAGAAAAGGAATGTCAAAATTTAAGGATCGGGTCTCTGTTGTCTGCATCTCATAATCGATGTGCGACGATCTGAAGGTCAAAGCGAAGGCGACCGATGGAACGCCTGCAGAAATAATAAATCTTCCAATTTTACTTTACGTCGGCGGATTTTTCGCACCACTTGGCATCTTTTATTAAGTGAATTTGCTTAAGTACGGAATATCAAAATAAGGCGGCTGAGATAGATCGCCTTTTGGTCGGAAGTCGCAAAGCACCAACGGTATAATATTATTGTGTAGTCTTGACCGTTCGCTCTTGCCTCCAGCGGTAACCATTTTTTCTTTTAATTGTAGAAATATAATAATTTTATATACTTATTAAATAATATATTTTTTAAAATTACATTTAGGCATTTTTCCAAGGTAGGCGGCGACTACCTGGCCTACCCTGACGAGCCGCCACTGAAGTTTATCCAAGGTAGGAATAACTCCGCTTTCATAAAGACAATATATTTTCCTTTTTATTAGGTCCTGATCACTATTGTTTATACAATTCATTGAGAAGATTGAAAATTACTACGTTTTTTTCTTTTGTTTAATTCTTCACTAATAATAATATCCCTTATCGATGATATTGGAGTTTTTGTAAGTAGACAGGTTCCTTTTAAAGCTTCTTGTTTAATTAGTCCTCTACTGATTAAAGTTTCATACACATTTTTCACAACCTGTTTTGCATCTAATGACAAATGATTTCGACGCGACATAGTTATATTCTTGTAAAACAACTTTTTCGAAACGCACAGTAAAAATGGTTATTCAACACTGCCACTGAAATATTAGCCAAAATATTTATATGCCTAATGGTTAATACTCAAGAAATACCTGGCCCACCCCTGCCCTTATGAACAAATGGGTTTACCCAATAACAATAGGTAATAAAATCGTTAAAGGTTTATTGGGGTATGGTCCGTTTAAAGCCATAACGATATACTTTGAGACAGACTATACGCTTTATCAAAAGTTAGAGGTTCTCAGTGGTTGAAAATATTATTTTTGTAGGAGACTGTACACAACACTTGAGGTCTGATCGTTATTCAGTAATTACGCTATATTACACTTTTGTACCTACCTAGTCCTTAAATACACCTCCCATAAGAGCGATTACGTAAAAAAAGAACAAACTAGTGTACATTTTTTCTTAATAACAAACAGACCTATGAAAACGTTTCAAAATCAATATCGTTTATACAAAACGTTCAAACAAATCAGTTTTTTTTTAATTGTATAAAACTTTAATTTATGTCGCATTAGTTTTTAAAAAATATCGAGATATTCCGAAATGAATGCATACAGACAGACGGATATCGACAATGTTAGTTATAAATTTTTGATTATGCACAATATAATTGTTAATATCTCGTTTCACAGATGATTAAAAAAATGTTTTTTTTTTAGTTAGATGAAGGACACTTTTATTAACCCTATATTTCAATTTCATTTAATTTTGAAGAAAATCCGTTTTACGAATAAACTACCTTAATTCTTTTAATATAGATTTTTCAAAAGTGTTTTCAGCAAAAGTATGTCCGCCCCTCGTACATCCAACCAAAAACAGATGAGTATTGATCTAAATACGTAATTTCCATTTTAGGTCCATCGGGCAATCCTAACCCTGAGGTAGTAATAAAAGTTCAATCTTTCGAAAGTAAGTAGATAGAATTTTTGGTACGAGTATCTAATCTTAATTGTTCAATAAACGATAAAAAATGTGGTACTTTTCTCAAGTGACTAATATATGATTAATCTTGACGTACAATACAGCGTGAAACAGAAATTTGAGCACTGGCGGTTTATTCACCAACAACATCATAGTCGATAAACGTAGCACAAAAATAGGCCTTACGAGGGTCTTTTTGTGCAGTAAGATGGATTTGAATGCGGTTTTTTGCATTCGATTCGTATGAACGTATACAAACTTTGTGAACAAATTTAATTAATGGGAAATGAAAAACTGCATTTGTGCATTAAAAAAATGCATTTTCAAAAAAACTCCAACGTAAACTCTGTTTACCATTATCTTCAATCCTCCAAACCCCACATACTATTTTTTACCGAAACCCAAATAAGTCCCAAAACAGCAACCAACCACCTCCTTTTCCCAGGTTATGAACTCATTTCATCTTTTCAACCCCGCAACGACCTGGCTTGTGCTAAGGTTTCTAACCTCGAATCGGGTAGGCCTGATATTCTTTGGCTTAAACTTACTTTCAGACCTTCTACCAAATTCATCTGCTGTATATACCGGACCCCGTCTGACAATTCCCACAATGAGTTCTTTGATTTCCTTTCAATAAAGATCGACAATATTATTTTCCAGTTTCCATTGGCCGAAGTAATCGTCCTCGGGGATTTTAATGTTCATAATAAGGATGGGCTAGGCTCCACAAAAACTGATACACAAGGCAGAGCAGCAGAAAATTTCGCAATCAGCAACTCGCTCACCAATCTAATTATGGAACCTACCTACTTTCCTAGGGTTCCCACCCATAATTTTAACCACCTAGACCTCTTTCTTACTTCCACCCCCGAACTCTATCAAGCATCAGTAACTGCTCCCCTTGGTCGCTCTGACTATGGTTTGGTCACTGTATCATAATCCACTCATTTTAAGGCACCTGAAAGCATGCCGCCACGAACCGTCTGGCACTACAATTCGGCCGACTGGGATGGTCTGAGAGATTTCTTTGCCAGCTAGCTTTTGGATCCTACCTGCTTTTCTACTTTTGACCCTTTTTGAAATATGTAAACAAATTACGAAACAATTGAACTAGGCATTGAGACCTATATTTCCCACACTAAAAGAACCCCATAACTTAAATTACAAACCGTTGTTTTCTAAATCTTGTGACAAAGCCAGACTTTTAAAATTCAAGCCAAAAATTTTTTCCCCCTCCCGAAAATCGACAGGCTAGCATCGAAGCGAGAAATCAGTATAATGAGACCATCTAAAAAGCAATAGACCGTTTTAACAATCGAATAAAAAATAAAGTTCTCTCTTGCTTAAATGGCAGTAAAGCTTTCTGGTCCTTTGCCAAAAATATTAGTCATCTACCTCCAAAGGAAAAGCCGAACTATTTGCAAAACAATTTGCTGCCAATTCTACGCTTGATCCTTTTATTAATCTTCCTCTTCCAACAGTTGTCCCTGTTTCTCATAAAATGTCCGATAAAATTTTTGTCAAACAGATCAAGCGTATTCTTTCTTGTCTTAATAATAAGAAATCGTCTGGGCTGGATGGCATACCACAATCGTTTAAAAAAAGTTCTCGATTGCCCCATCTTCACGCCCCCTTCTAACCTCTTACGACACGGGCATTTTCCCGGAGAGTTGGAAAGCTGCACGGGCAACCTGTCCCCAAAAAAGGATCCAAAAGTCTCTTCCAACTATAGACCATTTTTCTTTCAGTTGTTTGCAAAGTAATGGAAAAATTCATTAATTCCCAAATCTTAAAGTATCTGTAAAAACATAACATCTTACATGAAAGACAATATGGATTCCGTCACAGTAGTTCCACAGCTTTTCCCTTTGTCTCACACAACTGGAAAAACCCCTTTTTCTTGGTGAATCCCAGGTCGTTGCTCTTTACATATCCAAATTTTCCGATCAGGTCTGGCATGATGGATTAAAAAACTTCCTTTTACGGTCTTCCACCTAAGCTTTGCTCTTGGCTTTCCAGTTTCCTTTTAAAACATTAGTGTAGATGGTCATTCCTCCAGCTTCTACCAAATTAATGCTGGTGTGCCCCAAGGCTCAGTTCTGGCACCCACGCTGTTTCTTCTACACATTAACGATGTTCTCTCTACCACAATCAATCCCATTCATAGTTTTGCTGACAATAGTACCCTCCACTCTGGTATTCAATTTATCAATGATACATGCAAAAACCGTCTCGGCTCCAGGTCTATCGTGCATTACTTCGTTTCCTCGTCTATCAGTATAATGTCGCTTAAAAATCATGCGTATCGAAAATTTGGATTCTCGAATGTCATTTTCGAAATTTTATATTCGACCTTTTTGAGACTGGGTACCTGGGTAGGACCCATTTGAGAAATTAATTTTTGTTTTTGATTATTGTAACTAGCCTACGTTTTTTTAGAAATTGTTTCTTTGTTAAATCGTAACAAAATATCGCTAATTATTGATATAAAGTTTACTATAAGAATTTATTTTTGGGCAATATTAACCAATATAGGTATATCAGAAAAAATAAAAGTAGAAATGTTTGTATGCTAGTTATTAAAAGTAAATTTTTTTTTTTATAGATCGGGCACCGCCTCCGCCTTATCAACCCAGCCCTCAGTATCCACCAAGTAAGTATGCATGATATCAATTTTGTTACTGTTTTACTCTCATAACCTGAGCCTGTCGTCTAAATAGGTCGATTAAAATCAACTTAATTTTGCGGTTTAATAGGTGAAATGTAGCAATTTTCTCCCTTTAGAGAAAAATATCCGGCCTGTATTTTAAATTCTAAGACAAATATGACCACAGAAAGTAAGATTCAAATTAGATTGCAAACTTCTAAAATACCCCCCATCTTATATATGTCCGTGTGCGCATTGTCTTCCATGGCACGAAACTGTAGAAATAAGTATTTCAAAACACGATGGGCATTTTCTCCATAGAAGTCAATGCCAATACGCAATCGGGCACCGTATTCTCCCTACCGTCTACACGTCTATGCCAACGAACCCTTGGAAAACGAATACAAATAATGTTTTAACTTTTATTTTTTTTAGATCCTTATGCATCACATCAAGGGCCTCCCCCACAGGTAGTTTATCAACAACCACCACCTCCATCAACAGTGAGTAAGTATATACCTATGGTTCAATAAGTTTAATCGTTTGATAAGAGATGGCGTTATTTGTTTTGTCTATTTTTCTAAAAATAGCTGTACTTTTTTATGAACACCTGTAACGTTTTATGCAAATCTGTTAACCTATTTATGTATTTACAGCTGTTAAAAGTGGATGTGTCACAGTATCTTTTTACAATGGAAAAACTGACTTATTACTTCCACATCACTGTTTTAAAATCCATTTCCAAAAAAAATTAAAAAAGACATATTATTTGATGTTTCCTTCTTTTTTTTACTAATACCCCAATTTTTTATTAAAATGACATACAAATAAAAATTCAAATTTATATACCAAAAAACCCCTAAAACGACATATTACTAGATTTTTTTACAATTTTCAACCACTACCACCTCTTCTTTTTACCCTCCCCCCCCCGTTCCCCACCAATTTTTTTTTAAATGTTATATAAATATATATATATATATATATATATATATATATATAAATATATATATATATATATATATATATATATATATATATATATATATATATAAAAAGTGGCATTTAGCATTGATAATGTACACTGCTCAACAATCGCTAAGGATCATCAGTACCTAGTTTCTAAAAGTTTACAAATTTTAAGAACAGACCAACCTGGGCAGGCAGCACAAAAATTTATTGATATGTGTAAAACTGATAACGTAATCTAGCATCAACATTCTTTGGAATTTATTTTTTCAGAAAAAAATTACACATAAAATTAGTTATAATCCCAAGCAATTGTTGAGCAGTGTATTTCAAAAAGAGAAAAAGGTTGTTAAATTTTTTGTACCAAATTTAATGCCCTGATAAAAAAAATTTTTTTGACTCAGTTTTAAAATTGTGGCATTTCTGGGTAAAATTAAAATCTGTTTAGTTTAATTAATTGTGTACCTTCAAAGTGTTTTTTTTTAATTTGCCAAACAAAAATGGTATTGTCAGAGAGGCAGCGTATCGAAGTCTTGATATTGTTGGGATGTGGGGATAGAATGCGGAGTCAAAGTGAAGTGTGTACTTTATTTAATGCAAAATATCCGAAGTAAGATCTTACACAAATTTGAAGAACATGGTACAGTGAAGGACTTGCCCAGAAGTGGCCGGCCACATGTTTTAGACGAAGATCAAAAATTGGACATTGCCGTATCTCTGCAGGAAGATCCACATTTGTCAACGGTTTCATTAGCCCAAAACAATCCTGCATCTAGACGTACGATTAAGAGGTTTTTGAAAACAGAAAAATACCACCCATATAAGGTATATCTTGTCCAAGAGCTCTCGGAAGATGACTATGACAGGCGTTTGCAATTTTGTGAGAAAATAATGAGGCGTTGTGACGAGAATAATGGGTTTCCAATGAACATACTCTCTTCGGACGAAGCTACTTTTTATTTAAATGGAGTAGTTAACAGGCACAATTATCGATGCTGGAGCTAGGAAAACCCACACTGGATATGCGAAGCTCATACGCGGCGTCCTCAGAAAGTAAAGTGGCAGGCATCATCAACAACAGAATATTAGGGCCATACTTTTTTCAGGGAAAGCTTACAGCTGCACGCTACTTAGACTTTTTACGCTTTGAATTAGTGCCTGCTTTAGCTGTTATGTTTCCCAATGAAGCAGATCCAGATATCCCCACTGAAACACTTTGGTTCCAACAGGACGGCGCTCCCCCACATTTTTGGTATTAACGTCGGTATCTCGATGAAATATTTGCAGGACGCTGGAATGGACGACGTGGTACAATTGAATGGCCGCCACGATCCCCAGACTTAACGCCATTAGATTATTTTTTTTGGGGATATCTGAAAGAGAAGGTTTATCAAAATAGGCCGGCTAATATTGAAGATCTAAAAAAGAATTAGAGTGGAATCACATAACATACCGGCTGAGGCCATTTGGAATTCCGTAGACGGGTTTTAACATTCGCTAGGAGCCTGCCAAGTAGAGGGTAGAGGGCATTTTCAGCATCTGTTACGTTAATTCACCCGAAGATAGCACTAAGTAGGTCTTTCTAACTTTTTTGTTTTTAAAAAGAGTTTTTCCTCATTTCCTGGTAACCACATAAGTTTAAAAAAAGAAAGGGTATGGTCAGATTCCATTTTTTACAAGCTTTTCAATAAGCCCATACACGACATAGGTTTGCATTGGAAAAAAAAAGTTGGGGAGGGTTGCAGATGGGGGTTGAAAAAAAATATTTCATTTTATTGCCAAAAAATGCGTACAATTTAAAATTAATTGACGTGTTTCAGCGTTTTTTTCCTAAGTTACTGGTTAAAAAGATATTAATTTTTTCCGGACTTTGGCGCACCCTGTATAGTATGTGGCATTAGGTCTAAATGGTAGGAATTCCAACAACGTCTTAAAGTTTAAAACATTTTTTAACATAAATTTGGTGTTGTACACCATGGTATACGGAGTGATCAATAAAGTGCTTTTTATTTATTTATTATTTTATCTGTTAATCTTGATGTTTTTAATATTGTTTATTAAATGTAATTTTACGCAATTGAGATTATAATCTCATTAGATAAAAACATTTTATCTAATGAGAATGATTTTTTTAACGTTTATTAAAACATGTGTAAAATGGATTACTAGGAAATCCTCAATTTACATTTATCTAGGATTATAATAATTAAGACTTGGAACAACGCCTAGAAATATCGAAAAAACAATATTATTCTAATAAGTAAAACATTTTGCTATCCAAAATGGCACGAAATTAAACATTTAAATTTTTTCAAAGCACTTTGTTGATCCCTCCGTATATCAGGGTGTACAACACCAAATACCCTAATTTATGTTTAAAAATGTTTTAAACTTTAAGACGTTGTTGGAATTCCTACCATTCAGACCTAATGCCATAATAACGACGCATTTTTGCTGAATAAGTTTACAGGCACTTAAACAGCATAAATCGATTAACGGTAGAAATCGTTTCGAGATATTGACACAAACTTCAACTTGGCCATTTTTAAAACAAAACACACACATATGGTCCCTTTGGCGTTCAATAATTTACCCTATATTTAGGATTTCTAAATCAGGTTCGTTTTTGGTATATGTTGTCCCCGTATACTCATAAAATTATAACCTATTGAAAAGTGCTTGGGACATAAAAAATCTGCATGAAATGAGCTTTCCGAATATGAAACACTCGTTGAAATCCGTCAATCCATTTTCCAGTTATAGCTTTTTAAAGAATTGATTACCAAAATTTGACGTTTAGAAGTGTATCGCAAGCGAGAGGTCCTTAATTCAAAAACTTGCATAAACGTCTAGAGATATTGATATGACCTTGGTAACAAGCCATATTATAACGACAAAAAAAAATTACAACTGAAATGGGACACACTCGAAATTTTTGTTTTTTTTGCAGCACTCTATTGATCGCCCTGTACATCATAATAATATTCATCTTACTAAAACTAAATGCAATATAGCTCAAAGAAGAAGAAACGCGGTTTTAAACTTCGTTTTAGATATTCAAAAAAGTTAATTTTTAAAAAAATTACAGCAGTTTGAAAATGGGTCTAAAAATTAAATGGTAGGATCTTTTTGTTGAGCAGTTTATTTTCGAAACCCACAGTTTTTTTAGTATTTCTAAAATCGTTAGTGCACTTAATTTATCAATTACGCACCTAAAAAGCCCTAATTTTGATCTAAATTTCGTTGCATTTTTTGAGTTGGGCTTTCCAATATTAATTTATTTGTTTTTATTTTTTCTTTTTCTTTAGTTATAACACAACAACAACGAGCCATACCAGGTTCCTGTCCGGTTTGCGGAAATACCACGTGGATAACTGTTTATCCATGCGCCGCTTGGTGTGTGGGAATATGCTTTTTCCCTATTGGAGTCTTGTGCTGCTTAGCGATGTCCCAAAAGGAGTGTGCCAAATGTGGACTGACCGTTTCATAGAGAAGATTTTGCTGTTTGGATACTATATACAAAGTGGGAGTGTTGTATAAATTTAAGGGTATCCTACTATCCCTTTTTTTTGTATTTACATATTACATATAAACCTTGTTACCCTTTTCTATTTTCTGATTTAAATTGCAAATGTCCCCTCGAAATTAAATTAATCCTGTCATTTCTAAAAATTAATATAAAATCCTTTTGGTTAGAGCGTATTATAAAAATGAGACGTTTTTAAAAAGGAAACAATAATAACTTAAAAAAATTCCGTTTTTTTTTATAAATTGTGTAACAAAGTTACAAGCGGCATAAAAAAACTAAGCCGCGACAACGTTATCTACGTTAGAAGTTGCTTATCAGATATATTCACAGTACCTGATCGACAGAGGCCATCGGAGCTAAGTTCCAATATTATATCGCTGATGAGAGCAGAGTGAATAGAATATCAAGAGGAGCTAATCCGGATATTGAAACACACTTATTTTTACTTAGTGGATAAGTACCATTATCATTTGTTTATTAAAAAGTAAAACACTATAATCTTTGTTAAAAATCATACGATCTCAGTTGAGACAGCATGAAATTTAGTGCTTATACAAGGTATGTTTGTAATCCAGTAATATCTTATACTTTCTACACTTTTTCTACCCTTGTACTCGTAGTCCTAAAATACACCTTCATAAGAGCGCAAATAGTGTACACTATCAGAGACTGATTTTATATGGATTAGTCCTCGTAGAAACTCAAACAGAGTCAACATGGACTTGATAACCTTGTCATAAAGAAATGTGGGCGGGATTAAACGGTAAGTGCCTTGGATTGGTCACTGGCCGATTTTGATTCGTGAGATATTTTATTTTCTAAATTAAAAGGTGATTCCCAATTATACTTTCGTTTCCACCAACAGTTTCGTAAACATTCCGTACAATTTGATTGTATACACAGTATACCTTTTTTCGCAACCCTACGTTGCATCCAATTCAGTATTTCGATATGCGACTAAATACGTAGTTTAAAAAAATTTTTGAAATATGTGGTCTGAAGAAAAATTTTAAATTTTTGCGCTGTTATTTTGGGCGAAGAACAACGTTTGCAAAAAAAACGAAAAAGGCGTTTTGGGATTTTACGATATGTTGAAGCAACGCGGGGTGGAAGGAGAATATGTTACATTGTTTCCGAAGTTAATGGGCGATGACACAAAATTTACCAATATTTTCGCATGTCAAAGCATCAGTTTTACGGGGAAATATTATCAAGCATGAACAACTTTTCAGAAACAAAATACTAAATTTAGGGAGGCCTAACACCAAAAGAAACTTTGCGTTTTGATTTATAGGAACTTTTTTTTGTCAAATAATAACTACATTTATAATATAAGAACGTAACCTAATTTTGACTACTTTCGTCATATCAAAATGTTTCTAAGTATGTTGCCGCAGATTGTGGCGTTTGCGGTGAGGGTAGAAGAGAATGGAGACGTTGGATTTACTAGAGATGGCGAATGGATATCTGAGAACCAATATTTTTGGTGTGTCGATTTTTTGGGCGGTATATCATGCTGCTGCATTGTTAGTGTCTGTGTTATATTGGCTGTTGCTGGTTTTGGGGTTGCTGTTCCTGCATTATCTGTTGAAGTTCTACTTGAACCAAGTGAAAATTTTTCTTTCTATTATGTTTTTGTAGTATGGCGAAAATTTTTTTCCCCTTTTGCAATTATACGACAAAAAGGCATCAGTTTTTTCATCTTGAGGAGTAGGCCGCAAGGACAGTTGATTCAGTTTCTTGCCTTATCAAATTTTGCATTAGAGTTGAGCCGGCGGTGTCTTGGTCCTTTTTATTTTTCAGAGTCTCATTCGCTTGCCAGAAGAGGAACTTGGTGTATTTGCTGAGGTTGCTGCTTAAATATTGCCGCGTTCTTCTGAGGACCACTATTTCTTTGCACTGGCGGGAACAGCATCGGAATCAGATAAATGAGCAAAATCTTCGTCATTGGCAGTGTTTTCGCCCCTGTTAACTTCAGTTTCATTTCCTTTTTCCCAATGGTGTCGCGAAAACGTACGAAAGGATCTGAAAATTCATTTCTTGATCATAACGCCATGGTTTGATGGTTTGGCAGCTTGCCCCGAGTTGTAATTTTTTTTTTTCTTTTTTTTTTCGCCATTAATCTTGGAAGTTGGTTCCATCTATTCTTGCATATCGACCAGAAGAATAAATAATATAATTGGAAAAGGGGGGTTTTTTTCACCGGAAACCATGAAAATTCCTGTGGTTACAATTGTGACAAAATCATTGTCATGGAAACATTCAAAGTATGTATTCCTTGATGAAAATCCCGGCTTTTAATATAATAAATATAATTGGAAAAATTAAATATATTAATTTTTTATCAGAACCTTGTTTTTCAGGTTTTTGGTTACAGGGATGTTTTCGAACAACTGTTTTCAGCTTGTTTGGGGGACATTCAACTGTTTGCAGTATCGTGAAAGAAGTTTGTGACGCAATTATAAATACAATGTTATATAAAGTTATGTCCCAACCCAAAGAAGCGGACGGGAAAAAAGATATCGCAAGAATATTGGAATATTTGAATTTTTTCCTTTAATTGCCTGGGAGCCCTTGAGGGGAAACATGTTGTTAAACGGCCCAGCAAACCCTCAGGTTCTCAGATTTAATTACAAAAACTTTTTCAATTGTTTTACGTTAGTTGATGCCCAATGTAATTTCATTTGCTGTTGATATCGGGTCTTATGGAAAACAGCGATGGGGGAATTTTTACAATTCAAATTTAGGCAAAGCTTTAATGAAAGGAATTTGATTTTCCCGGGAAACCCGGATACGCTACCAGGTAGCGACTGTGTGGCTCCGATGTCATAATGGAGACAAAGCTTTCCCCCCTTTAAGGTCAAATCTGTTAAGGCCTTTCTTCGGTGCAACAAAGAGACGACCATAAAAAAAAAAAAAATTTGAATTATCGGTTGTCCGCGCTAGAAGGTGTTGGGAAAATGCGTTTGGTATATTAAGTCAAAATTCCAAATATACAACAAAATTGAAATCTGACCCGGAATATGCCGAAAAAAATGTGCTTACTACATGTATTTCACATAATTTTATAAGAGAAAACTATTATCCCTCAGAAAAATTAAGGATTTAAAGGAGGTATTTTAAACAATTTCCCGAAACAAGGCGGAAATGGGGGATAAAAGCGCATTTAAAATTAGAGATATTTACAAGCGTTTTTTTAGTTCAGAAGCGGGGGCCCGTTGAATGGCAAGTAAACAAGATTTAAATAATTCTAGTAATGTAATATATAGTAAAAGTATTGCATACTTTTTTTGGGTAAAGTATAACAAACACATTTTCCTTTTGGCTTGGGAGCCCATTGTTTATCTTCAATGGATTACAATATTCATATTGTGATAAGAAATTATTTATAAACAAACTCAAAATTATAGCACCAAATATTGAAAATATGCAATACTTTTGCTCGTAAGTGTAGTATGTATTATTATAAACCTTAGTAGTAGATAATGATAATAAAATATATTTTTTTAACATCGTCATTTTATTTTACTTACCTGTTGTGTTTAATCTTTTGCAATGGATAACCATACTTTTTCTTTATGATAGGCACGCTGTACTTCTTAATTTTTCCCAAAATTTTATAGTTCAGATTTTGCCCACAAGTCTTTTTAATATTCCGTCATTCATATTAACAGAATTTAAAAAAAATGAATTTAGAGAAAAGACTTTATGGAACGTTTTTCAATTAACACCGTTCACACTAGCCGTATCATTTCCGAACGCCGCCTGTCCGTCGAAAATACGTTTCGAAGGAATGGGATGGAAGGGGCGCACCGGTATGTAAACGGAACGAAAGGGTGCATAGAAGCATTTATTTCAATGTAATAATATTTTTTGTAGACGGAACGGATATGGAAGGACCGGGAAAGGAACGTATAATGAGAATCAACCTTATAAAGCGGATATATTTTAAAATAATTATGACTTTTACCTGGCAGTGTGGTACAGGGAATATATTTTGTAAATTATTTTTCTACTCCTATATTAGTAAGAACCTAATTACCGTCTACTTTATCAGAATCCCTATCCACCATACTGTAAAAAAGCCAAACCGTGGTAGGCAGTTACGTAATATATATATATATATAAAATATATATATATATATATATATATATATATATATATATATATATATATATATATATTCTTTGGTGCGTGCTACACAATAGATATTTTTTAGGAAAATTTTATTTATGCTGGGTTTAAGATTCAGGGTTGTCATTTAAATTTTATTAAGGTCGAGAAATCAACGAAATATTGTGGAATGTACTGTATGGTACATTTCACAATAATTCGTTAATTTCTCGTCCGCAATAAAATTTAAATGACAACCCAGCGTAAATAAGTTGCCTGACAAATATCTATTGTGTAGGCACCGCAGCTTTTGAAAGGATAGAGGTTCTGATTACCTACTAATATCAATAGTTTGGGTTAGCTATTTCGGATGCTAAATAACACACACGAAAATACCTTAAACAACGACTGTAGAGAAAAGTAGGTGCTACAATAAAAAAAAAAATTTTTAAGTCCGGACATACATGCGGGACAAAGTTTATTGAGTTTTACAACTAACAGTAGCAGGTAAAACGAGAAATCAACAAATTATTTTGGAATGTATTTAGGGCCGAAAATTTGTATTTTTTTGTGACAAGGTTTTTGGGGGGAGATTGTTTTTTAAATAGGAAAAGGGGGAAGAGATTTGACTGTTTAGATTAAATACATTTTATGAAAGGGTCTCATTCCACCCTTTCTATTTCTAGTAAAATGGTGCTTAATTATTTAAAGATAATATACAATGTATACATTATTTTTGTTTGTTCTGATATTATTATCTATTATGACTGGTGCTTGAAATTGTTTAATTTGGTGTGAATTAAATCCATTTAATCATCTTTTATCAAAATAAAACCTTTAAAGTATGTTTTTAATTTCCAATTGTGATTGTTTTGCAAATTCGCCAGGAGTGCGTTTAATGAGTGCCTTTTTTTGTTTTGTTAACTGTTTGCTTTGTAAAATTGCTAGTATTCTAACTCATAAACACTAAAATAAATTTAAACATTTTAGTAAAAAGTTAACATCGAATTTTTTTTATCACTACACCACTTATTGTATAGTTCAGTACATGAAGTCCGAAGAAACCTCAAACCTGAATAACAGGTTGGGCCGTGACAATTTCTTTTTTAATTTGCAGGTATTAATGTATACAATAACCTCTGAAAATATCATATACAAAAAAAATGTCTGCAAGGGCTTGAAAATGGCCCTCTAGAGCCCGGAAATTCGTTTTTTCAACTAATTTGGTCGATATCTCCCGAAATATGACACGTACGCAAATCGTGTTTGGACGAAAATGAAGAGCAGTTTATTAACTGCAAAAATGATTTCTATCACTTTTGTCAAAAATTTGATAGTTTTTGCAATAATCGGCCATAAATGCGCCAAGTATTTTGCACCTGCCCTGTATCTCGAAAGGTGCTTTGGTTACTTACACTTCAAACGGACGGACTAATTTTTAAATAACTCACGTAAAAATGCGTATTTTTGCATGATTCAAAGTTTACATGAAAGAAGGAACGTGTAGCAATAATATCTTGTTACTGTTTCCTTTTTTTTTTGTTTCTTTAGAATATTAAAAACTCGAGCCAAAGTTAATGTTTTGATCGATATTTTGACCTTTCTATCAATCTGTTTATATTTTTTTTTATAAAAAGTAATTTTACGAATCCTTTTGGATAATGGGGCTTTGGAAGGTGTTGAATACATTCCGAAAGACTCAATAAATATTTTTTGTGTATTTTTATAAACAACGTGTGTTTCTTAGGGCGCTTCCTTTAGATTTCCGGAGTTTTTAAAAATGCTCGGGTTTATCGCTAATTAATATATATTCAAGGACCATATCGGCTAACAATGCACATCATTTAAAAGCTTAGATTGTCCCCTTCTTAATAGCACTCTTCTTTTTTTCCAAATTTTTTTAGTTTTCCGGAAAACCGAGGAAATTCTTGTTCCAATTAAAACTTGACATTTTTTTGATGATTACTTTCTTTTCGTGTTTAAATTTTTTGAGCTTTGCCATTGTATTAAAGATCACATTCTGACCTTTTTATCAATATATATTTACATAAAGTACTTTAATTAGTGCACGACAAAAAATTTCTGCCTTTAAACTTTCTCTAAATAACTGAGTTATTTATTATCTTATTTCGTGCGCGTACCGTTCATGTATATTATCGAACAGTCGAGTCGTCTGCTACAGCGCGTGCACCCACATTGGCTTCAATACTTCTTTTATTTACAAACAATCTGTGTAAATAGGATTGTAAATTTTGAATGCATACTTTTATTAATCAAGAAGAAATTGTAAAAAGTGAAAAAAAATGCCTTACTTTTTATTTTTGTTTTCAGAGAAAACGTATTTAGAGAAAAACGTGGTAATATTTAAATTTTCCAGTTTTATTTTTTGGAGCACAAGGTAAGGGTTTATTTTTGTTATCCAAAGTTACATAAAGATCGTTTATTTATTATTTTATTAATATCATTTATATTAGCTGGTAGTTCACAGAACAGAAAATTGGAATAAAAATAAAAGACTGGGCTTTGTTGGCTTGTTCTTGTTTTCTCTTGGGGCTTTGGAGAAGGTCAAATCTTTTTGTCGAGTCTTTAACAAAGTGACTGTTTGGATAATTCAGCTTGCCATTATTTATTGGGGAGTACTTCAGCCTACTTTCTATGCATTTCCAGAGAGGATTGCTTCTGTAGAAACACATGGTTTCTCATCTTGCTTACATCTATTAAGTTGCTAATTTACGTGTTACCATCACAATGTCTTCACCCAGATCTTCGTTATAAATAAAACATTCCATCGTACCCGAATTTACTGTGACTTCCATATTTCTGCCACAAAAATTAGACTTTCCTACAGTAAATAAATGATCTTTATTGAACTTGGGATAACAAAAATGGAAACTTACCTTGTGCTCCACAAAAAGAAACTGGAAAAACTTAAATATTGCCCCGTTTTTCTCTAAAGATATTTTGTCTGAAAACTAAAATAAAAAGTAAGGCGATTTTTTTTACACTTTTTACATCTTCTTGATTAATAAATCTATGCATTCAAAATCTACAATCCTATTTACAAAAATTGTTTATGGTCCTTAAATATCTATTAATTCCCAATAGACCCGAGCATTTTTGAAAACTCCGGAAATTTAAAAAAACCGCCCTAAGAAAAACACATGTTTATAAAAATACACAAATATATTTATTGTTTTTTGCGGAATGTATTCAACACTTCTAATTCAAAAGAATTCGGTATAATTACCTTTTATGAAAAAAATATGAACAGATTGATAGGAGGGTCAAAATATCGAGCAAAAACTAACTTTGGCTCGAGTTTTTAATATTCTAAAGAAACAAAAAAAAAAAGAAAACAGTAACAAGACATTATTGCTACACGTTCCTTTTTTTATGTAAACTTTAAATAATGCAAAAATATGCATTTTTACGTGAGTTTTTAATATTCTAAAGAAACAAAAAAAAATCAGTAACAAGATATTATTGCTACACGTTCCTTTTTTCATGTAAACTTAAAGTCATGCAAAAATATGCATTTTTACGTGAGTTATTTAAAAATTAGTCCGTCCGTTTGGAAGTGTAAGTAGCTTAAAGCACCTTTCGAGAAACGGGGCAGGTGCAAAAAATACTCGACGCATTTATGGCCGATTATTGCAAAAACTATCAATTTTTTTTCCTCCAATCTCTAATTGCGTAAGTATCATTTTTCGGGAGATATGGACTAAATTAGTTGAAAAAACGGATTTCCGGGCTCTTGAGGGCCATTTTCAGACCCTTGCGGACATTTTTTTATATATAATATTTTCACGGGTTATTGTATACATTAATACCTGCAAATTAAAAACAAAATTATGACGGACCAACCTGATCTTCAGGTTCACACTTTCGTTTATTGTACTATGTAGTAAAACCAAACTCAAAATACATTTAATCGAAATTATTTTTTTATTGACTTATTTTAATAAAATATATCTTTATACAATAATATTTAGTCTTTTTATACAATCGATCTTACATAAAAAAATATTTAAGTAAAACATCACAACTATGTTCCAGCATAAAAACATTATTATTATACAGTATTAAACCTTATCATTAGGTTAGACACTTTAAATTTAATATATTTTTAATTAATATCTTATATCATAACATTAAAATGAAGCAAGATAAAAGCGTTTTTTTAAATCATACATGTAAAACACATTTTCAGAGGATTTTTTTATGTACACAAACTTTTAAGTCATTTAAGTTAAAAATTAAATTTAAATTTTATTTTATATTATTTGTTTATATAAATTATAAAAAATTCATTTTGTAAGTTGTGTAATTCTTTAACTACAAGAAAATTAAATGATCTGGCAACAGTGTGTCGTTTACAGTAGCGGCTCTAGGTTAAAAAAATATCTCAAAAAGTGAGACATGAGACCCATAGATACCAAATATATACCAATTATATTTAAAAGTTAACTCTTCTTTTAATCACTTATTTGTTTAATATTTAAAGATCAATTTAAAAATTTTTTGCTTAGTGAGAATTCTTTTTTTGTTTTGTAATTCGAATTTATGAAGATTTTCAATATCTTCCATTCTTTTCTCGATCCGAATACTTTCCAGAGAGCTTGCTGACTGAATATTGATCACTATATCGATCGTCACCATATTTTTCCTCAGCCTTATAGTGAATTTCAGGCGATGCTCCTATGGTTTTTGACCAGTGATGGGTCCAGTATAATTCATCTGGATTTACTTGACTAGGCGATTTGACGTCTCGGCAAATTACCACGCAGTAGATAAGACTACCAATGAGGGTAAGGAAACCAAAGATTAGGAATATGATGCCAAATATCCTAAAAAAAGGACAATTGTTTAGTGAGCAGAAATAATATAAAGTTTATTTACAAAAATAAAAAACATCTTTAAATCTTTAAGTTCTGTGGTAATAAACGTCCTCTTGCTTCACTGAAGACACCCACGGTACGTTAGTACTTAGCGTTTAAGTTTTGTGGGCTGTTCCCACGGCCAATGGAAACATTTTAACTTACATAAAATAGTGTTCTTTCATAACCTGTACTTACCACACAATCACAGGTTCAAAGAACTGAATAACAATAACAAATCCTAGTGTTATTAAAATAATTGCGAGATTTAGCAGCAACATTAAACAGCACATCCCTTTAATATTTGGACAGAACGGATTCGGGGCTGCCATTGTTTCGACAGTCATTCCAGCTTTTCTAGATCCTCGTCCTGTTTTGACTGTACTCCTGCTTGCCCGGCTGGCTACTGAGGGAGCAACTCCTGATCGGTAGGAATAATGGCTGGGGGCTCTTGCTCGTGAATTTCGACTAAAAATTGGAAGATTTTCAGAATTAAGCTTCTGGTTTTTGCAAAAATGTCATTTATAGCTCTTAGGCTATAAAAAATAACACATTCAGTGCGTGATTAGAGTTAAAAATTTTCTTTTTAAAGATTTTTTGCATAAAATATTTAGTAATCTCAAAATTTAATAAAAAAAGATCTTAGTTTAAAAAAAGTAAGTTGGGGCATATTTTTGGCAACACTGGGTGTTGTCAGGCGCCAACAAACGTTTTCGCTGAAGAGTTTAAAATTTGTGACCATAACTTTTTTTGATGGTTTCTCAGCGACAATATTCTGTTAGGATAAAGAAAAAAAAGCTATTGTCAGTCTGACAAGTCTGACAATAAAAACTGGGTTTTTAGCTAGAATTTGGCTCGTTTTCTAGTGAAATAGTCTTGTTAAATATCAATCAAGAAAAAAATTTCTAGGCAAAATATTTCTCTTGTTTTATTTAAGTTTGTTGCTTTTATGGCAATTTCGTTTATGGCATTTTTTACAACACCATGTGTTGTAAATAACAATTGTTATTACAATAACAAATTGTAATAACAAATTCAAAAAAAATTGAATTTGTTATTACAATTTTTAACGTAAATTCGGAAGACATGAATGCATCGATTAATTTACTTCTATTTTTGGGGATAAATCGCTTTTTCCACTCTGAACCGCTGGTATAACTAATTTACTCGTAGTCGCCGTTCGCTCAGCGACTACAGCCGTGAAATTCTTTCGAAATCAGATGGCATGTCAGAAAACATTGATGCAGTGCAAAAATTAATAATAAAAAATCTTCATGTAACATATTGTGGGATTAAGGAAACCTTAGATATTAGTTTTACCAACATATATAAACTATTACATGATCACTTAATAGTAAAGAAGGTTTGTTCTCGTAAGATCCTTCGACATGTGACAAAATCTCAAAAAGATTTAACAAGTGACAAATCATAAATGTGTACGTATGAGATGGAAACCGAGGCCTCTAGAAAAAACTTATTCTAGTTCTTTCTAGAGGCTTTCTAACTCCCAAAAGCGCTTGTGTAATAAAAATGGTTCAATAATGCGTGGCCACTTGCATAGGTATAGTGGTATTACCACTAGAACTTCTAGTGGTAATACTACAAGCCTTATGTCATTTGTCAACTGACATTGAGTTGATTTAGTCAATTTATTTTTGTAAATAGCCATACGATGTCTTTTTATCTTGTTGCCGGTATATATTTTTGAAAAATTAATAGTTTTTGACTGTCTTGGCTTTTATTTTATGTATTTGTGCATTCCAGTGCAGTTTCGCCAACCTAGATTTTTCCAAGGAAGTTTAAAGGTGTATGGAAGCCCAATGCTATGGCCCATTCGATCAAAAAATGTCCAGCACAGTATGAAAATAACTATCAGAGTTGGCCCCGCCGATTTTGCGCAATAACGAAATTCCACGAAATAATTTAATGTGTTGTCTACTTACACACTGATAAATCAGTGTGTAGTTAGGCAACACATTATACTTTTATGAGAGCCGTATTAGTTTCGATTGTTTCGCTTTGTGTGATTATATTTTGTGGTTGCAAAAGTTTTTTTGAATTGATAAAAACCTTCTTATTTTAGTGATTAGTGTTTATTAAATTGTGACTATAATTTTGTGTTTATTGTTTGTTACTTATAATATCGTAACAAAATGACTAGAGGTTGTATGGTTTTATTTGGCAAATCTAAGGGTAACATACCCGGCATTTTTTACTTTAGGTAAGTATTTCTTATATTTAAATTAGGTGCTTCTTATGAGATGTAACGTTAGGTAACCGAATAAATAATAATATATCAATTATGAATTATAGAAAATAAAAATTTCATAGGAAATAGCAGTGAGAAAAGTAAGGCAATCTTAACTATCTTTTAGATGATTTCCACAATGTTTGTGTATTTCTGTGGATTATTAAAAATAAATAAGGTTTACATTTAGGTACTTTTATTTCATTTAATAATTTAGTACATTCTTTTAAGGGATCAAAATTATTAATTACTGGGCAGACCAGGCAAATTTTAATTTATACAGGTCCCTCTAATTGAATAAAAGAAAGTACAATTTTATGTCAAAGTTCCTTTTTGCTTTTCCTGTATTTGTTTAAAAAGAAATTAGATTTTTGGTTTCTTAAACTTACATTATCAACTTTTTAAGCTCGACATACTGTAGACATATAATATTTAACTGTTACTGTTACAATGGATACCTAGGTACCAAAGGTTACTAAACATTAAAAACAACTGCTATTCTTTCTCATGAATGTTTGTTATTAGTGAAAAGTATATGCCTAAAAAGCAGTTATAAAAATTTTCACTTTTTAATGTACAACCACAATCTTAGGATAAGATTAAACTCATTTACACTATCTTGCTCTTCTTTTATCACAAAATTGGTGATAAGTACATGAAACTATCATACAATGTTTGAAATTTAGTTTTAAAAATCGTGTTTTTATTTATTTACTAAGATTTTTGGTAAAAATACAAAACTCCCAAAAATATCGACCATTTAAATAGAAGGCTGTAAAGTGGCGCTATCTATTCTTTCCATATTATATCAGATGATATAAAATCCAATATTACACAATAATTTTAAATATTCTATGGTAGTATCGTTTAATAACCAACAATTTTGTGCAAAAAATTCAAAAAAACAGTGAATGCTTGAATTTGACATTTAATGATGTCAACTTTATAGATAGTAACAAAGAAATATGGAACTCCGGATCTGACCTACTATTTATTGCGCAAACTCCGCGGGGCCAATCCCCCGATTCCCGCTGCCCTGCACGCCTGGACAATTTTGTTTTACAGTATTGGGCTTCCATACACCTTTAAACTTCCTTGGATTTTTCAGGTTTGCAAAAAGCGCAACGAAAAAATCTCCTTCTGGCTGGTTACGCATGGATGTATGTGGGTAAAATCCTGGTACGAAAAAGAAACGGAAGACACAGGAAACTGACTTTTTTCTTATTTTTAAACATATTTTATTTTACATAACATGTCCTAGATACCTACCTTATTTCCGAAGGTGCTTTGTACGCTCCACTGGTGACGTATATGTCCGAGCCAGTGTCGTCGTATCGGCTCCCCTTGCTCAACGCAGAAGGGGCTCGGGATGATGTGAAACCATTTTGCCGAGGACTGCTACTCGTATAACCAGGTCGACTGTTTCGTTCGTTTACTATCGTGTATGGCTGAAATAAAAAATATATTTTTATTAAATATCAGAAAACATTATAAAGGATGAAAATCCAAAACCTTATTTGCTTGTGATTCATTTAACAATGTCTGACAAAAATTTACAAAATCGACCAAACCACAGAACAAAAAATAACATACTTAAGAGACCATTCGCGCCGCGAAAATTGGATCCAATTTGGGTTCGGAGCATAATGTTTTTCTCAAAAACGGTACAAGTTATCGATAATTTTTAAAAACTAACTGCTGCAATAGTGCTGTAATAGTTTTTTCCTACGAGCGTGCGGAAAAGTCCTTT